>SCLE01033644.1:0-18476 GCA_004367955.1 Bathochordaeus stygius | reverse complement strand
TATATCCTTGGTGGAGGATTAATCCAGTTTAGAGGTATTGCACCCATTTCAGGACGAGAATTAGTCAGGCGTGCTGCATCGGCGTGCATGCAGCACCTATGGATGCAATAACTCGGCATAAAATAACATAAATGTGATAAGACGATGAGGATCCACCTCTAATCAAGCGCTGGATTAGGTGCGGTATCTGGAACAGAAATAAGGAAGTTAATTCAAGCTAGCGGAAGATGACCTGGAGTGGAGGATTTCAGAGGGACCACACCAGATGAGGACATCAGACACTAACATGTATAGATAACGAGACAATAATAACTAGGGAGGGAATTTATTCGACTTTAAGTTTGTCCAAGATTTTGTCAAGGGCTATGTCAGACTCAAAATCTTGATGGTTGGCAATTCTTCTGATTATATGTTGGAACCTCTTTGTGACCTTGATTTTTTCTTCGTTTATCTTCAATATAATGCTGTTGAACGAATCCGATTTGTTATTCATTTGACTATAGCCTGTTATGTGTCGATTCCACAGCAGGAAGTTTGAGACCATGACTCTAATTTCACCATTTGTGTAGTAGGGGTCATTGGATTTGAGGCCCCACCAGCACAGAAAGTGTTTAGGTTTGATGGTTGGTGGCACTTTGGTCACTCTCTTTAATTCAATTATTACGCCTTCTGAAACGTCCATTACCTAATAAAAGAGTTATTTAACCTTATGGATAATTGTAGGTTATGTAATGACTCCATGATGAATATGGCTTATACAAGTTAGATACACCAATAGCGGTGTGTGAAGGCTTTGAAATGGTGCGTTGTCAGGTGCTATCAAATAAATATAGAAAATATATACAAAGTGAGGTACGCCTAAAGAATTGTAGGCACTAAAGAGAGCTTATTAAGCGTCGTCACCATCTCTAGGCTTTTCGTTGAGTTTAACAAGTTCGTCCATTTTATTCGTTATGAAAGCACGTATTTTGAGGCGGAGCTCCCATAGTAGGGCCCTGGAGCTGGAGATGGCAGCGTTAGACCAGTCGGCAAGGTGGCCACTTGGGGCTTCACATTTTATTATCGGATCGCAGATTGCACAAAGCGCATCTATCTCTTTTAGCTTGCTATTAAGTTCTTCACAAAATTTGAATTTAGTCAAGCTAAAAGAGTCATTGTATGAGCCCGCAAATATTTCGCCAAATTGCTGGCAGGCCAATTTTTTGGAGTATAGAGCCTGATGCAGTCTTTCAATCTCAGTTTCATCGGCAACTGATATTCTGTATTTATCCATGAGTTCACCGATTCGTTTATAGACAAAATCAAAGTTATCATTTTTGACGTGGTGTTTGTCTCGATCGGAAATTTCCGGCACCTCGTCGTCACTTGAAAGAGCTACTGCAACCGCGACGTCTTCTAATTTTCGCTTTTTGTGGTTGAGTCTGTTTACGTCCTTAGAAGATCTTTCAATCGAGTAATTGTTACCGCCAGAGACTAAGTTAAGTAGAATGGCATCTGGCGCTATACTTAAAATATTCAATTTGTGCCAGTTGCGGATTCTCCAGCTCAAAAAATCATCCGTGATTGTAGTGGATGTGATGCCATTGCGATTCGTCTCATGTATTTGGTAGGATATTCTCATGATTTCATCTTCAGTAGAGATCCCAATTGCTAAAATAATAGTCAGGACGCATTAGTACTGGCGCACAACCGTGTGCACAAATGGCGTTAGCTCAACGCTCAATTATAGCTTGTGTTAAGGTAATGAATATAAATTTTGAGCTTTGAAGTTCAGATTTTACAATCTGGACTTCAAAACTCAAAATTTAGACATCTGCCTGGGGAATTAAATATTTCCTGTGCTTAAATGGGTTGCATGTACGAGCTTGTGTTGGTATATTTCCATAGTTTGCGTCTTCATTATTATTTGGTGTCGCGCTATTATTATTATTAAAAAAGAAAAAGTGGAGACACGGTGTCGCGCTTTACACATATGTGTGCATAATTGGTGCCATTCGTATTGAACAACTGACATGCGTGCGCTGCTTGGGATCACGCACGTCAGGCGATTGTTACTAAAGTAAAGGAGACATTTGGTCAATTAATGTTGACCCTGTTTAAGACTACAGTAGTACCGAGATGAGGAGAATTTTCAGGTTTCTTTCGGGTAGGTCATTAGTCTATCGATTTGAATATACAAATTTTTTAACAAAAATTTTTACATGTTTCAGCTAATAATCTAAGTGTAATTATGTTCGATCGTATGTCATTAGTCGCTCGATTTGAATATAAAAATTTACATGTTTCAGCTAATAATCTAGTGCAATCCAAGAGACATTTAACCAATGAATGTTGACCCTGTTTATGACTACTGTAGTACCGAGACGAGAAGAATTTTCAGGTTTCTTTCGGGTAGGTAATTAGCCGATCGATTTGAATATAAAAATTTTTATGTGTTTCAGCCAATAATCTAAGTGTAACATTTATGTTGTATGACTCATTAAAGTAGACAAAAAGTGAGATCTTTATTTACTAAAGTATTATTCTATTTTTAAAAATCAAAAATTGGGCATCAGACTTTGAGTGTCGAGCTTTGTGAGTATTGCGATCTCCATTGTGCAATGACAGGTTGGATTGATTATCTTGGACAGCTGCTACAATAATATGTTATAGTTGCGACTAGCGAAAAACGTATTGCAAAAAAATATATAAATAAATGTACAAATGTTTATGAACCTAGTTAGGATTGTCGGCGGGAACTTTTCGCTTGCTTAGCACGCTGCCATCTACGTGAGTTAAGATTGGCGTCTTTGGGCTATAATCACAGACGCAGGATAATCTTCTGTTTATGTTGTGGCGTTTGTCCTCCAACACATAGTAGCCTTTAAAAGCGTTAATTTTGATTCTGTTCCTGATATAATTTCCATGGACAAAATCGGCACATAACTTCATGTAACCCATAAGGTTGTTGAATGCGGTAACTAAGCAACTCTTTTGGATAAGTTTGATACAAAAGTCCAAATCTGTCTTGTTTCCAAATTTGCCATGCGACGTGAAGTCAAATCTAACATTGTAGATTTGGAAAATTGTGTCGTTATACTCCACTGTGATTGTCTTATTGCATGCTGCCACGTTATACTTAATTAAATTTATTTGTAAAGAACGTGGTTCACAACCCAAATGTGTGCATAAATGGTGTCGCTCTGATATTGCCGGGTAATTGCTCAGAAAATTATTAACACATTTCATATGTCGCTACAAATTAGCATTAGCACGCGAATTTCTTGCTTTTATCTGATCTTTATATGGGCAAGGTTAGAAGAAAAGAGGGCAAGATGAAGGCAAGAAAATTGACCCATGAAACATACTTGCGTTAAAATTGTGATTTTAGTACACATAACATTTTAGTACACATAAAATGTCATTTGTATCACTGTCAGGTGACTGCCCAAATTTTAGACAATCACACAACGGTATGCAAATATGGCGCCATTCTGATATTACTTGCGAGTGTATACTTGAGATGTATCAATAAAGTGAATATTTAGCATATACATGTATTGATTGATATGCTATTTAAAACTAGTTCAACTCTTATGTAATACGAGACTGTACACAACACATGTTGATTCTTCGCTAAGGATATTCCTCAACAGAGAACCCACATATCCGTCATTCCTAGCTTAGTATAATTTTTGGAGATGTCAGTGACTGATTCTAATGTCCTACGCACAACGGTATGCATAAATGGCGTCACTTTGCTATTTGTTGCGAAAGTTTTAGATATCTAAATTTAATACGGATAAGTTTTAAGCGCATACTTATGCGTACCACGGTGCCATATGAGATGTGTGGTGCACGTATAGTATAAAACTTTTAAGTTGAAGTTAAAAATAGAAATATAGCAAAAAGAATAGTAACAAACATATATATAAGAAAAAACACACCTTTTCGCTCTTAGTTGAGAAGTCTTAACTAAAATTGTTACTTCGCCGAGAAATTACGTATCTGTCTGCTTGCTTAACAAACGTTAATCTGTAGAACGTTTGTTGGGCCCGCAAATTGCCGCGACTTGTACGTTCTGATAACATATTTTTAAGGATTATTGATTTCTAAAATATGATGACACGCGGGGTCATTTGGTTATGTTTACTGATTGGAAGCTCTGAGCCTGGTGTTGCTGATCAATTATATTGGGGTATTTTGTCTATAAACTGGCTTCTGTGATGTATTTTACGAATATTATTAATATCGTATAATGTAAAAAACATGCTAAATAATTATGTATATAACGTGCTGGTTACCCGTATTTTCCGAATAAATATTGTAAAATGTAATTAGCTGTTAATTAATTATAAATATAACATGTTGATTACCTGAACTTGGACCAATCCATATGCCTCGTTGAAACCAGGCAAATTAGTAGTCAATGCAGAGATTATGCTGTCCATCTGCGGCATGAATACTGAATGTTTCCATAGGTTTGTAGAGGATTCCACATGTTTGACTAATGTTTGAAAGAGTACCCTCTCAATTATGTTAGTCAATAGGGTCCCTAAAATGATAGAATTTATAAAAGCAGGGTTACCAGGTTACCGTGTAACGGGTATAAGTTGCAACCAAGGAGCGCGTCATAGTTGTTTTTGTGATATTACCAAACACTCCTGGACCAGTTGCAATCTAAATGTTGCCGAATATTGCTTTCAAAATATCGAGCAACATTCATAGATATAACTAACCCTATAATTTTTTAGGAAATGTCGTATAAATCATTGGGCTCCGCCGGATACTTGTCACCTGAAAAACATCTGGCAAAGCCCAAGACGTGTAACGGTCATAAGTTGCAACCCAGAAGCGCGCCGTGGCTGTTTTTGTGATATTATCCAAAACTCCTGGATCAGTTGCAATTTAAATATTGCTCAACATTGTTTCTTAAATTATCAGATAACATTCGAACATATAATTAGCCCTCACATTTTCAAGAATTGACGTGGACATCATTGGGCTTTGCCGGATATCTGTCACCTGACAAATATCAGGTAAAACCCAAGACACTATGTTTGATTGTGTGCTCGTCAGTTAGGTAAATAGAAATGTCAAAAACCCCAATGACGTGGACATCATTGGGTTTTGCCGGATATCTGTCACCTGACAAATAACAGGCAAAACCCAAGACACCATTTATTATTGTGTGCTCGTCAGTTAGGTAAATAGAAATGTGCATTTTATGCGGCTAAGAGTTTTTGTGGATAGCTTGACATTTCTCAGGTGACAAATATCAGCGCCAACCCCTAGCCGTCTTATTTGGTGGCGTACCTGTCATGTGGGAAATAAGTGCATTTTACAACGGTCGTTTGAAGTTTTTATATTTATCTTTAGCGGTGTGCAAGGACTTGCTGATATTCCGTCAGCGTTTTACCAGACTTTATAGGACATAAATTAAAAATGAGATATGTACCTCTGTTTGGTTTCCCAATTGTGCCGTTGGGGGGGAGCTCCCACATCAGCTGTATAAATTGGTCGATTGAAAACGTATCGTCCATAGTATAACTTATTAGATTATTATTTAATCGCCTTAATTTGTCCTCAAAATGGCTGAGCGGCGGACGTGGCTTGCAGTAGGCAGCATCCTTATATTTGTTTGCGAAATTGATGCGGTTGGTTTTGACGAAGAGTGGTGCAGGTCTTGTAATATTTTTGACGAAATTCGGCATGAGTTCTTCAGGGATTCTTCCATTCACATAGCATTCATTGCAGCCGCCGCATATGCACACATCATCACTAGAGACGTCCGCCCGGTAGCCACTTTTGGCCACTATGTTCAAGTCGATGGGGTCGTTGAATTTTGCCCTGATATTGGTGCCTAGAACGGCGTCATAATTGTTGCACTGCTCCTCGATAGCAATTTGACATGCCATAAGGATTCGCATAATCATTGTGCAGGGCTCGCTGCATAATAGGACGGGGTCGAGTTCGGCGAAACTTTCACTTGAGCCAAAAGCTACCTCGACGATTGAGCGTTTTATGCAGACTTTCTCACTAAGTATTTTAATTGCCGTTGCGTTTCGCGTTCTGCACGACGGTATACAACACGGCATGTAATTATCTAGGGGTAGACCGGGGTAAAGATAAATTAAGAGTTAAATAATAATTAAAAATTTCGTCTTACCTTGCATTATTATCGATGAATTATTTTCTGGTTTTGTTAGTCTCGAATCTTATTAAGATAGTGTTGTTTGGACGCAAACGACGGAAATATTGTGGAGATCTAGAAGCAAAGCGATGGGAAGTGAATTGGCTATTCATGACATCACTACTAGGCATTATATAATAGCGTGATTATAGTAGACAGACGCTAAACTTCATTCCTTTACACAAGCATTTGAATTCTTAGCATTAGGGAATTAAGATATTACGTTAGACCCTGGCAATTATTTTTAATAAAAATTAACTAATTAGATTGATTGATCATTTAAACAAACTGACATTGAGAAGAAAGCTTTGAGGTCGGTGTACTAAACATGTGCAAAGGCTACCTACCAAGGTGAACGAGGGGCGCTGCGCTTGCCCGCCTAAAGTTAAACATGCCCCATTTTGCGTAAATTATGTTAGATAACAGGTGTAAAAAGCGGGGAGCGGAGCTGTTTTATTGCAGCTTGTTAATAATTTCGAATGGGGATTTCTTGTGTTGAAAGATGGCCCATAATCAGGTTGAATTTATAGGTGTTAAGCGCTGGACAGATTGTCTTAATTGTGGTCACTACAGATGTTTGGATACTGGTCCACCTTAGGGGATCATCCCTGCAATTATTTAATATTGACTGTTGGTAGGCACATTTTTTGCAATCAGTTCTACCGGCTCTGTGGGGGCAGACCTGTCTGAAATGTTCTTTAACAAGCCCCTCAAACCTGCCTGTCCCCAGGGACCCCTTAATATAACATGGAAGGTTATTAAAAAGAGTACCCTTATCGAACGGGAAGAGTTTAGAAAACTTTTTGTCGACAGAGGCCCCTACAAAGATGGGGTAGCCGTTAAGGTTCCCATTTGTTATAATCAGGTTGGCATTGTTGGACCATTTTTTGTTCGAATTATGACATTTAAACAATTTGTGCAAGTCGGAGTATAGGAGCTTAGGTACTTTATTGTACAAGACTTTGCCTATAAGTTGAAACCCGCATTTAATGTGTAGGTTCCGTGGGTCCGGCCAACCAGTTAGGCTGAAAATCCTCGAATAAGATATCCGCTTTTGACCCACAGTACGTATGTCGAGTATGTCGCAAATTATATTAACAATGTGCCTAGATATTTTGTTGTAAGTTTGATTATTAAATAGGGGTATTACGTCAAACCCGTAATTTAGGGTTCCGTATATCAAACTATGAGCCAGTTTTAATAGGTCCACGGTGGCATCTTTATATTTAATGTTATTTATCAGGGCTCGAATTTGGATTAGGGCAAACTTGACATGGCTTATTTGGTCTGCGAAACAGAGATTATGGTCAAAGCGGATCCCTAAATATTTAATACGGTTAACACTTTTAACATAATTTGTACCGATTGGGAGTGGAATTGAAGCCTCAGACTTACCTATAACGGTGAACGTCGTCTTCTCGAACGAAATATGAACACCACGTGCAAGGGTCCAGGAATCGATTTTTTTGAGTAGGTTTTCCGCGGCTTTTCGAGCTTCGCCTTCTGATGGACGGCAAATTACTGCGATAATGTCATCTGCAAAAACCGTTATTAGGGTGTGCTTGTCGTTTGGGTCTATCAGTTTGTTTAGATTACCTAACATGAGCGAAAATATTAGGGGTGAGGGGGAGCCTCCCTGAGGGACTCCAAATTCAATTAAATCGAATATAGTGCTATATTTGCCTCCTTCGAGTACCGACCCTTTCCTGTCACATAGACTAGATTTAACAAAATTAAGTAGCCCAGGGTCCAGTATTTTTTCAAGACGTATATTAATATATTTATGTGGTACTGTGCCAAAGGCGTTGGCGCAGTCAACCGCTACAATTATGATTACCCACCCCACTGGACATTTTGCTATAAAGGATAAGATTTCAGCTAGGGCCGTGGCACAGGAATGGTTTTTACGAAAACCGTGCTGGTTGTCAGGGATATCACCGGCGCTTTCAGAGTGTTCCTGGAACCCTGCTGTGAACCACTTGTCCCTTCCTGCCGAGAAACTGGGCACACTTAACATGCGATTGGCAGAGATGCAGCTTTGATTTTTAGCATTGAATTTAGGTATGGCAACCATTTTATTGGTTTTGTCATGTTCAGGATAGATGCCTAGGCCTACATCTATCTTGAACATTTCAACTAAATACCACGCTAAATCCACCGGCCAGGCCCCGAGAATATTTTTGTTGATGGAAGAAGTGAGGCCTCTGGTAGTACGTTTCATGCTGTTTACGATGTGAAGAAGGGAGTTTGATTTATTGTTTCCTTCAAAACTTAGCACCATATCTTTAAAACTGAACTTATTTTGACTATGTTCCCAAATGGGATGATCAGATTCGTTAGCGCAAACTACTGCAGTCTTATTTTGTAATTTAAGAAAATGATTTTTATGCTCCTCGGCACTAAATTTAGGTCGCGTCCCAAAAATGTGTTTGTCGCCTTTATTGTGTAATCTGTGTAATTTATATATATCATTTCTCGACGGATTTTCAACGTTAATGGACTTACATAGGTTGGCGCGACGATCCAGCTGAATCTGACATTTTAACTCCCGTTTGAGTTCTTCTAATTTGAGCGTTTCAGCAGCAGACATTATATTATCACGGGTTCTAAATTTAGACTCAAGATGAGAAATTTGATTATATAAATTGGAGGTGCAAAAGGATGGCATATTGTAGGGGACAAGTTTGTTAAATTGCACCGTTTTCCTGGGCATCAAATTTAACATAGAGTCCTCAATTAGTTGAACAAGAAATTTTGAGTATGGGACAGTTTTATAGGTGGGGGCGCAGTTATCAGAGTTAAATTTGGCCATATCTTTTTTGGCCTCATTAAGAAGTCTAACAAGTTCTGCTTGGTTATTTTTGAGAGTGAGCTGACCGGTGTCATAAATCGCTGCAGGTTCTGCTGGTTTCTGAATGATCATTGTTACATAGTTATTCTCGACTGTCACCTTTATGTCAAATATTACTTGAAAAATGATATGCCCGTCATTGCCTAAAAGTAACTTTCCGTCGTGCCCCTTTAGGAGTAGAGAGGGGGGGCGCGAACAATTTGGGGCATTTGCCAAATTTTCGCTACGGCAGAAATCAGCGTCTGTATCAGATTTGAAAAAATTGTTTATTAAAAAAATGTCAATATTTGAAGCATTGTCGGGGACTAGCGCGTTCTTTTTGTTCGGGTTGTTTGTAGACTTAAGGTTGTGGTCGGTGTAGCTCCCTGTGGCCAACTTAAAAAATGTACAGAATTGTTTACAATCCTGGCTTCTAGGTTTTCTGTAATCCGCATTAAGATCGCCGCAGATTATCCCAAGCACTTTTTTTTGTGTATTGATTATTTCTTGAAATTTGGCCACAAAAAAGTTCAGGTATTTTGTGCGATCGAATATATCGAATGCTCGGGCTTTGACTGAGTCAAAGTGGAATCTATAAAAGGAAACCACATTGAGCCAGATTTGCTTACCATTTAACATCCCAATTTGTATTGCTATTCCCACGAAAGGAGCCTTTTTATATTTGGTTTTGACTATAAACCCCATGTCATTGCGTACTAGTATGGCAGCAAGAATGGTCGGTTTATTTTTGATGAGGATGGGGTCATGAAAAAAAGCTGTGTAATTTTTGGGGAAGGAGAGCCTTTTGGTGAATATAATAGGGTTACAGTTCAGCTCTTGTAAACATATTACGTGGGTTCCACCGAATAAATCGAATATTTTTGGTAGCTGCTTAGTGGGGTTATTCAGGTTGACTGATATGATCGTCAGTTTGTCCATGATACTTTTTTCGGACTTTTCCGGACAATCATTAATGTGTAGACCGTGATCGGCAACTTTATAACATTGCTCATCCTTTTGTTCAAGCAAAAAATTCCTGGGTAATATATTAGGATTATATGTAGCATTAAGGTCTACATTTGGCCCAGGGGTGGAGCTTAATGAAATATTTGGAGACGAGTGTGGTGGGGTTTGGACTCTGGGCGCATAAGTCTGACTGAGCGGGTTAAGAAAATGTTGAGGTGGGGTATCTGCCCCCAAGCCATCATTATTGCTCAGATGCGATTGGCCACTATTGGCCACCGGAATATAATTTAACCCTTGGTTGTAATTATTTATCTGCGCAGAGTAATTACTGAATTCATTGAAGCCACTACAGGTTGGTTCCAACAGACTATCCGCGTGGAGACTAGTGGGGGCGAGAGAGACGGTGTTTTCGTTTGACGAGTTAAATGGGCACCCCCCCCTCCGTACCTCGGTGGAAGTATTTATGGCGACATTTTTAGAAAATATGACGCCTGTAGCATTTGCGCAGGTCGGAATTCTCGCTGGGTTTTTTATGAAATTATTAGCACGTGGGGGTGACATATTTTGTGTACTTTCATTATTAGATATGACGAGAGATTTACCTTCAAGTGCAGTGCTTATATTTTCATCAGCCGCGTCGCTACTGTGACCTCTCGCTCGCAAGAATTCTTGGCTTATATTCGGTTCGGAGGAGTCTTTTTTATTATTTATATTCGTGGTGGAAATTAATATGCTACTGTGACTATTAAAAGAACCGTGGCTGCTCCTTACTGAGGCTTTAGCGAACGATTGGGCAATTGTGGGTTGTTTTAGCCGGCTGCTATTTTTAAGGGCTGTATCAATCTCTACGCTGTTAATTTTTAAGAATTTCACAAAGAGGGCTTCCATGTCACCCGGGCATCGAAAATTGGGCAGGAAGAGCCCTTTCATTTCGAAAATTGTTATAATCTTTGAAAAATTTTCGATGCTAATTTCAGGGAGCAGAATTTTAAGTATGCTGGATTTGTCATGCATAAGGGCATCAGTGTAGCTTTCATGGTCGCTTACCACGGGTTGTAACTTTTTAAGGTTATTACAAAGTTCATGTAATTCATCCATGATTTTAAGCCCCTCAATATTTTTGTTTGCTGAAAGCTCGTTATTAGTATTAGTTATGAGGCTTTCTACGACCTGTATTGTTTGCTCAGGAATGAAGCAGCAGAGAAATCTAAATAATAGCTTATGCTGAGTAAGCAGGAGGGCTTCCCCTCTAATTTTACGGGATGAAAATTTAGTGGTAAATTTCCTTTTAATCTTTTTGCGCTTATTGACGTTGAGTAGTGGTATATCAGCCAAAAAATTTTCGCAGCATAGGTACTCTAAGATACTATTAGACGTATTATGTTTAGGTGAAACGATAGAACAGACAGCCGTCTTTTCGATGGCTACACAAATTTTTTCCGAGGTGGGTGATACCTCGGCATGCACTTCAGTATCGCTATTACGCTTATAGCAACTGGCTACGGATCCCAGAGTAGTAGGAGGTATTCCGGAAAGTTCCGGATTTCCAACAGTGTGCTCTTTGATTGAGTCGGAACGTTCCGGAATTCCGGTCGGAGACTCAGTGGATTGTCGATCTAGGTCCGAAATTGGGTAAGGTTCGCGGTTAACCCGTGGAGAAAGGTCGCGTCTAATGTTCGACCTCTCGCTATATTGTTTAAGTCGCAGGTTGGTCCCATCCGATTCCTTAATTGACGTATGAAGGGGTTTAGTGGATTTAAAATAGTGGGATGTTACCTTGACTGCCTTGGCCACGTTGTCGTCGTTATCGTCACTTGTGATTTTGCGTTTTATTCCCTGCCGAATAAAATTGGTTGCAGCACTATTAATAGGTCCAGCTCCAGGTTTGCTTTTTGGGACCGCGAAGATGGGATCGTTCATGCGCAATTTTTCCGCAACAGATAGTTGGTCACTATTCTGCAGGCTATCAATGTTGTTTTCCAGGTAGACAGATACATCCATTGTAGTAACCCCATCCACCGTGACATTTTCAGCTAGATTATAGAAGTTAGGTAAATTGCGTTTCTTTTTAGGGGAGTTAATATTTGCGTCAGGAGGAGGGCCGAATTTGTTGTTTACTGGAAGATTGGTTTGCGAAAAATTTGCACTGTTGCTTATAGGCGTATTGGACTTGTTAGTACAATAAATAGTGGCTACCGCTGATTTAGCATTGGTTTGGGGAGGTAACTGACCCGTCTTGGTTTTGGTGGCCAGGCTAGCAAATGTGGGGGGTACGTAGGATTTTTTATCAGAATGAGTTATAGTGCAGCATTCGGGCAAACCCCGCCCCCTCCCTGCCACAGTGAGAGATTTTATATCAGAATGAGTTGTAGCGCAGAATTTGGGCAGAAACCGCCCCCTCTCAACCACAGTGGGCAGATCATCAGGTATAAGGTTTTCGTCAGGAATAGGCTTGATACGAATTGGGGCTTCGGGTGCGCTAGGGTTGCAAGACTCTGGTAATTTGTCACTCATGTAAATTAAACATGAGTTTTGGTTACCTTTGAAGCTCGAATTAGCAACTTTAGTGTGATGACAGGCCTTGGTGGGCATAGTGGGAGCATTTTCATTAATGAGGCGTTTTTTGTATAGAGCGTTGGGAACAGGGAAATTGCCACCGGTGAGCCCTTTTATCTCGCAGTCGATGCCATTAAAAAATTGGACGGGAACATCAATTGCCACTTTTTCACTGTTTTCAGGGCGAAAAAACATATTATTATTAATTGGATTTCTAGAGACAACTAAAGACGGGTTATTATTACTTTCGTTTGAAAGTATTTTAATGGCGTGACTGTTATCCCCCTTAGAGACCTCCATAAATTTATCTCGCGAAAAGGATATGGGTTTTGAATTTTTAGCGCTAAAAGAGTTCACCGTTAAGCAATTTGAACTCTGATTGACTAAATTAAAGTTATGCGGTTCATTGATGACAATTTCATCATTCAGATTCTTGCGAGGAGAGGGGGCGTTGGGAGCGAAGGAAGCGGACCACTGGGCGTCCCAGTGATTATTGACAGACGCAATACCTGTTTCTTCTTCCATTGACTCAGCTTCCAGAAGACTTGACAGATTGTTGTCATTGTTAACGACGGCGACTTGTGAAAGCTCACTATGAAACTCGTGTAATTCCATTAGACTGGAGTATGAGGTCGTTACAGGTGGGTAATTGCCGGAAGCAGCTGCAGACGCCGTTAAAGCCGAAGCTTTGGCCATATTGGCCATGTGCGTTTTGTAGTCGCCTCGAATTTTGACGCTTGAGGTGGCGGTATCCAGCGCCAAAGATATCAGCCGTTCTTCGTCCAGGAGCTTGAAGATTTCGCCGGGATTGGCATCCTTAACAACTGTTGTGGCCGCTAGAACTTTAATGTGCTGCTCGTTGCTGGTGGAAAACGCAAGCGCAAGTTCAGTGGCTTTGTTATTTTTGGCAATTTCGTCTTTAATTAATAGAATGTCCTCATCGAGTTTCTCAGATAGTTTCTTTTGCCACTTAATGCAGTCGATTTGGCGTATTTTGAGTGCCTTCTGCTCTTCCGCAATTTTTCGATTGTCTGCGATATTGGATTCGATTTTGTGGTCCAGTTTGCAGAACTTTTCAGCAGATTTTTTTTCGCAGTTAGCAAATGCATTTTTTACCTCGCTAAGCTCACGTTTATAGCTCAGCAGGGTTATATTTTGGTCTTCAAACTGCGTTTTTTGAGCATCAAACATAGTTTGCTGCTCTTTAAATTTGCAGAGGGTGGCTGCTAGGCTATCTTCAATTTTTTCCACCCGGTTACTGTCGATGTCTTCGCAGGGGTCGCCATAGTGTGCGCTGCGAGTAAGTGAGACGGTTGCGGCATTATCCGGTAGTAAATTGGGGCGCATCCTATAGAATTTCACGCAGCACGAATATTTGGCTGCCCTGATATTTGCTATGCAGGTGTCCATGTTGTCAAATGCGTAGTGGAATCTGGCCGCATCGTACAGCATGTCATCCATGCATGGAAGGTCGGCTCGGCTTTTGTGCTTAGTTGGTCCATGCGGGGCTCTGAAGAATTTTCCCCTACGGTTAAGGGTCCCTTTATTAACCCGACGATTATTGGCCAGGACGTCCTTTTGTTCTTGGCAGGAGTCGTATATGCGATTTTTGGAGAGCCAATTTGTGGCCATGTTTGGTGCAAAATTGGACAGGTCATCGATTCCAAACCTGTAATACTTAGGAAAATTTCCGAACGGTGATTTTTCGCCTTTGTTAAAAGCATCAAGATGTTGTTCATTGAGTCGATCGGCTTCAGCAAATAACTGATCGTTGCTTATTGTGCCGTATTTATATTCACATTTGGCACTTTCGTATAGCTTGCAGAACATGGCACAGGAGGGTACCACAAGCGTCCATTTATTACCATTATATGACCAGGCCTCCCTTATGAATGGAAGTCGGGCCGTGATTATTTTGTGGTAATTGTGCGGATACTTATGCAGGCAGAATTTAAAAAATGACATTTGGTCATTGATGTTAGCTATGAACACTGCATTAACAACTGTATCAGCATTTAGGGCGGAACTTTCCTTATCGTTGAACAGCACGCTGGTGGGGGTTAATCCAATTCTTTCGATCAATGAAAGTAGCCGCCCGAGAGGGGTGGGTGTAATCTTATTTTGGTATAAATCTAAAGTGATCGGTTCGCCTCTGGAGTCTTTCATGACAAGCGGGTTATTGTAATCATCCACTATATTGTCACAGGTCTTGGCGTCGTATTTAATAAATACGTCAGCAGATGCTTGGCATCCAACCCAATCAGCAACATTGAACCAGTTGTGGTAGGGTTGGTAATGCATTATGTCAGGTTCAGTATGATCCTGAACAGTGTTTGTCTGGAGAATCTCATGAGTAGAAGTTTGTGCCATGGTGTCAGAGTTTTTGGGGGCAGGTTGTACTGCACGTTTTTGATCAAAAATTTTGGAGCCTCGCCCCCTCGACCGTTTCTGCATGTTGAATGAACCCCGTCCCCTTCCACGACGATTTGTGTACTTGGCACCATCTAAATATTTATGATTAGCTGCGTCAGATTCAGATGCTCTACTCAGAGGAATTTCCGAATTGGATTCAGGATTCGAATTGGATTCCGAAATGGATTCCGAATTAAATTCCGAAACTGATTCCGGATTAGGATTCGGATGACTGTTTAGGATGTAGTATTCCAAAGCAGTATCCACAAATGGTGAGTTAGGCATTAATAGAATGCTTGCTGGCCCATGTTCGTTGGCAATAAACTTACATGAAGATGTGTTGAAGCTCATATTTTTTGTATCAGCATTGTAGGTCCTTCCACGCCCCCCGGATAACCCCCCAAATGTGGTCCGCCCCAAACCACGAATGGGCCCATTGGAGAAATTTTCAGAGGAAGCTCTTCCAGTGTTGCCAAATGATCCACTCGCTCTTTGAGCCCTATTTATGGACTGTTTTGGTCTATGTTGAAAGTTGTTGTAGCTATTGGGTTGATAAGTATTCCTGGAGGGACCTGGTTCATTTAAGTTGGTCATTGCAGTAGGTGGATGTCCCATGTGCCCTGTGATGGGATGCCGAAACTGCTCTGTCTGTTTGTAGTTTGCGAACTGCGGGGTATCATTGCGCTGGATGGAGGCAAAGTCATTTTGCGGTGAATGACGGTACGCATTTGGATTTTGGCCTAAAAGGATTATAATTTTAGTTTTCAGAAATAAGTTAAACCAGGCGCACACAGGTATGCAATTTAACTGAGATGTTTGGGGTGGGTTAGCTGGCTAGGTGATCAGAGCAGTTAAAATTAGGTAATTAAATTGCGCTGAGCATACCCTTCGCAGAAAGGAGTACTAAATTATGCAATTTACGGAAGATTGCCAGAGAGCGTTAAATTGTTCCCTGAAAGCCTATACCCCCTGTTTGGGTATTTTTTGCCACCTTTGGCGACACTTTGGGGGCTTTTTAGACTAATGCAGAAAATTTATGGGTTTAGCTGAGTATTTGTCAATTTAGCTATAAAATAAATATAAATATTTATTAAGATCAAGGGCACGTGTGCGCGGCCACTTATGTAGAGCTGTATTATGTGCAATAGTTTAAAATTCACAGAAAAGTCTGCGGCTGGCACTTGTGTCACGCGCACAACGGTGTGCATAAATGGCGTCATTTTGATATTAGTGCGCATGTTTGCATGGAATTGTTACTTTCAGGATTTTCCTAGGGTTTATTGGCTCATCTGTTATTACCTTCATATTGTTTGCGTTCATTGCGGTAGGTATGTTGTAGTTGACTGTCAACTTCCATCGGCATTTCAGCACACCCACGATTAAGGCTATTATTGAACCGATCATAGCCAACACTGTCATAATAATCAAATGTTCTCAGTGAGTTATAGGTTGCTGAATTCTGCATGGGAGCTTTAACAGGATACTGGCACTCAACAGCTGTGCAGCTTGAACTTGTTTTGCGTCTAAATAGGGCATTAAAGTTTGTTTATGAACATTAAGTAAATGTAGGTTACGCTGCAGGTTACGCTGCAAGGAGGAAAAAATAATAGGGGGGCTAGGCTAAAAAATTTTATGAAATAAAGGTAAAATTAAGGGGTCGGATTTAGAGGCCAATTAAAAATTTACCGTGTGGATACTCCAATAAGGTTGGTGCAGTGCCTTTATGACAGTAACTCGGTGGATTGTATCGTTAATTTAACCAGCTTACTTTGCTCTAGAGGCTAAATAAGGGAGGGGTTAGGGGAGTATATTATTACCGTGCAGGGGAGTCTGTGTGGATATTTCAGCAGTCAGGTTGTTCGATACGCGAGGCCAAGTGTAGAGATGCAGGCAGTTTCTACTTGAGTGCTGTCTGTAGGATTAGACTGTGGACTTTGGAGCAGATCTTAATTACCGACTGTAAGTGGGTAGTGTGTTGTGATTGTTAGTGGGTTTTATACTAGGATCTTACTGTGACGTCAATCAATTTGATGGCGGGTTTTCTTGTTCGGCGCAGGATTCTCTTATTACAGGCTAAAGGCTAAGTTAACAGATATGGTTTAGTCAGGACATCTCTGGGAGCATTTAAATATATGGTTTAAAACAGAACGTCTCTTGAAGGAATTGACATCGGTTATCTCAGGGTTTGTATTAATTATACAAATTTAGTCGACGGTTTCGAATATCATTTAAGCTTGCGCTAAATGTGGAGCAGGTCGTGCAATTTTAAGACCCATGAAGGGTGACGCGATAGTCCTGCCCCGAGCTAAATTTTTGGGAAAATTGTAATTATTATTAGTGTTAGATCCAATTTGTAACGCTTCGTTGGGGAATAATTTAGCGTGATTATTTTTGTAAAACGGTGGTAACACAATAAGTCCAAAGATGCAGCTGCCGCGTGGTCAGTGCACGTGCCGTGTGGTCAGTGCACGTGCTAAAATCGACAAAATGTATTGGAAGATCTTAATAGAAAATGATGAAAAGTTACCGCTAGGGGGGTCCGCTTGTTGGTTTATTAAATAGGTTTGGCCTGATTTAGCACGACCAGATTCGGGGTGGGGGGATGCATTAAAGGAGGAGCTCAACAGGTGCGCTGTACGGGTATTTGGTGCATGTTATGGGCCCCTGAATTGAAGACTCGTTTGTCACATTGTGGCCTTTAGTACAGCTTGATCAGAATTACATGGTGACATTCATTCTCGGAGAGAAACTCTGACGACTAGGATGGGGTCAGTAGAGCGCAAGAAGTCCTCTTTGGTCAGAGTCAGACCATTAATGTGGAGGAATAGTTCCCCTAAGTCAGATTCAGACTCTGCTGATGGATGAATGAGTCCTCTTTTATAGAAGTTAGAAATTTAAGTTGGAAGAATATAATAGACTAATAATAGACCTTTCTTGGCCAGAAAATTAATTTCCTGCATCCCTGTGTGTCTGCATTAGATGTGCGCATCGCAGCAAGTATTTATGCATAAAAAAGACCGGATTTTCTTTATGCTGTTTTTGGTTTAAAATTTATTTGCTTTATTTGTTGGAGGCAGCGGTAATAAATTGAAATTATTTTATGGGATCCACCGTCTGACGTTCTTTAGTTGCAAGCGATCGCTTCGACCTGAATTGAAGTGTAGTTAAGCTGACGTATACCTAGGGTAGGAGAAAATGTTTTAGCGCCGAGGGTGCATCGAGACGGGTTATTTAATCTTAAAGATTATTAGGCATAGTTCCCAACATAATTGTGCGCATTGGTGGCGCAACTTAGATATTTAGTAACCCGGTTCAAGGCATCCGTTTTTAGTAAATATATGGGCAAATTTTAGATACGCCGGTAAATAGCGTGCGAAACAGATGTTATTTGGGTTTATGGTCTATGGGGTGGGAGTGGCACGTATTAAAGTATTAAATTATTTTATAGGGTAGGAGTTTGGAAAATTGAATGACGGTCTAGTAGGGGCAGTGTAGTGTTTAACTAATTTTAGTTATTATATGTTTAAAGTTTTAAAAATA
>SCLE01032525.1:0-18496 GCA_004367955.1 Bathochordaeus stygius | reverse complement strand
AGAAAGATGCGCACAGACTTGGTGATCAAGAATCAGGACGATTTACCCGAAAATAATACGCGTAGGTTGTCAAAAAATTGTGTTTTGGTCAAAGGAGTCGTGTTTTGGTCAAAGGAGTCGTGTTTTGGTCAAAGTCGCGATTGCACGTTTTTCACTTTTCTCTTTTTTTGCTCTTTTCGTTTTAATTTGCTTTGCTTTTTGCTTTTTGATGCTTTAAATGAGAACCTAAGCATAAGAGAAACCAGTTCTATACGCCAACGAACCGCTCGAAGAAGTTAACGAACAGCATGCACCCACAGAACATACTTCTACAGAACACACCTCCACAGAATATTACTACACAATATTCATACCGAATACTCCTATATATATTTCTATCGAATACTCCTATATATATTTCTACCGAATACTCCTATGTATATATATTTCTATATATATTACCTGGGCTACTTTTTAAACACTTTTTAAACACAATTTTTAAACGCAATTTTTTACACATGCTCTTCTTTACACTTTTTCATGCACCTTTTTTATATACATTTTCTTCTTCACTCTACCCTACTCTTAGATATCATTGATATCATAGTCTCACGCATAGTCCCATGCATAGTTTCACGCATTTCAATATACACGACCCGGTATGATAGGACATGCTACTATATGTCTTAACCCCCTACGAATAGGTGAATTGCGTAAACCAAATAAACTACAAATTATGATGAAATTATGATCAATCGAAACAACTCTACGCAATTTAAGTCGCGTGCAGATCGAGTTGGTAGTTTTGTGAATTAAGAGAAATAAACCCAAAATTAAATTTCTGGCTACAGCTCACAATGATCCAAAATGGTTGTATAACACATCTAAAAGAGCAAATAAGCCCAAATAGTCTATACTCGCCCAGCGCCCCAATATTCTATGCCGCCTCCCCAGATGTGATATATCTTGAAACCGAACCACGCGGTTCTAGTTAAAAGGGCTCACGCCTCATTTACCTTATTATAAAATCCAGGCCTACCACATCGACCGAGTATACGGCAACTAAATACTGGAAACTAAATGTGCCACAAACGCGTGCCACAAACACCCTACCATATAAATTTACTTTTTAGTTGGGCATAACTGCTGTGAGTCAGGCACTCGGTACACTGTCAAGCACTCGGTACACTACGGCGAACCTGAATTTAAGGACAACCCGGACAACAAAGCTCCGCAAGGTACTCAAAAACACTTATACATCCTGTAAACTCACGCAGTATATCAACCCATGAAGCTACCTAATGCAACTCATGCGTAGATATATGCCCTAAGAAATAAAAATATCTCACAAATCAATATTCATATGCAAACACACCGCGCAAACAAATTGGCAAAACGTTTACAAACAAACATAAATTGCAAACTAATAAAACAGTAAGCTATCTCCCTATAAACAACCTAAGTATTTTCAAAAGCATTCAGCATACCCTTCACACATTCCCCTAAAACGCTTTCGTGTACTATAAATGCATATCGGAATAAGGTGTAAATATATCCCATATGTTTCGACTCCAAAAACCCATCTAATCATAAATCACCGTGACGATTCGATAAACAGTGAAATTTGTATTTCAATATCAAATTTAACCCATGAAAACTCTTTGCTTCTTTCACTTCTTATGTTATGATAACCCCCACCTCAGTTTCCACGTTTTCCCTTCTTAAAAAACCATAACACACGCTACCACCATATACTCCGACTTTTGCGAATACCCCAACACAACTTTATCCTTAAACACAATTCTGACTTTTTTACTAATATCCTCAAACACAAATTACAATTACCAAAAACCCGCTTACATTAAATGATCGCTAACCACGGAGACGACCCGCTGACGAACCCGTTGATCCGGGTCCCCCCTGCTGCTTTTTCCGGTCAGAACAGCCCATCCACGGCCGCCACCCCCTTGGCGCCACCACATGGCCTTTTTACATTTTTTTTTCTTAAAAACTATTGCCCGCCTGACGGCCTCGCTCATGAGACCCCCTAACCTACACATGAGGACCCGTCTGCCCGCGACATGGACTGGTTCGCTCCAAATTAAATTAATTACTAACGAAGCAAAAACTGACGCAGTAATCGACGCGGTAATTGATTCTAGCTGTGGAACACAGGACAATCAAAACTAAAATTACCGTTGAACAAATAGGCTATATTTTCCATGAATATAAATTTAAATTGACCACTCCCGGGTCAATCAGTGCTCACTCGCTGCCCACCAAATTGTCCCTATTATTATTATTGCCAACAACTATACCGAGAAAGTATCCTCCCTAGTCGCAAATTGAAATAAAAGTCGAATAGATTCCGCCTCCAAGCGTCATTTAAACCTTCCAATGTATCCATCTTAAAAGTGTCCAAAAAATGTCCAAAAGTGGCTATATGGTACCCGAGACGCCCAAGACGCCCAATAAACGCCCAATAAACACCTTCCAAATATATCCAGTCCGTATAGCCATGACTCATTTCCATATTTAGTAAAATGTCTAACTCTAATCCTGACGAGCCCCAAGTGACCCTAAAAAGAACGAATCCATTTACTGAGACGAATCACGCGAAGCGTAACCGCGAGCGTAATAGTAACTACAATGCCATATTCAATTGGTATAAGGACGAAAATTGGACCGTTAACGTAACACGCATGGAGAAGCTGCCAAAATATGAAGTACACAATGATATGAATGTGATTGCCGAGTTCTCCACTAAAAAAGGAACTACGATTGTTGTAGACGGTAAAAACTATGAAATGTTCGACAGCATCATGTCAATCCGTATTAAGCCATCAACACTTAGGAATTTGATTCCAGCTCTTGAAAAACATCATCTATCTCCTGACGATCTCGTCCTAAATGGTCTTCCAAGCGCGGATCTCTCTCCCGATGACATAGTCTACCAACTCGATTTCCACGATGTTGTCAAACTATATACGTTTATGAGGTTTTGCTCACATAAAATTTTTCCATCATGCCACACCGCCATAATCGCAAAACTGCCCTTCGTGTACGAAGGGTGGTCGATGGCCCAATCACTCAACTGGGTTCTGGTAGTTCCTCCAGCAAGTACTTTTTGCACCAAATACTACTACGCCCGTATCAGATATCGTAACGGCGGCTATAGTTACAGCATGCTTCTCGCGCACCTGCGAAACCTAAATCTCGTGCACCGCAACACTTATGATAAAGAGGTCGGCTGCTCCAAGTTGGGGACCTTCGACGAAGGTTACCAATTTGATACCGACGACGTCTTCGGTTGCATCTCGTACCTTTCCTGTAAGTGGCGCAAGGTAAACCAAATTTTTGCTTCAACTGAACTGCAAGGAGATATGTTTTTTACAAATAGACATTTCCGTAAAATGGTGTTTGACAGACGTGGCCAAACTTTTCTGGTCCCAGACGCTTCTTGTAAATTTGATGACCCAATACAACTCCCGTCCATGACCGATGTCTATTTGGACAATGAGGATAACTACTTCTCCTTCGACAAAGAAGAAGACTGCATCCGGGCGTCACGTGAGGCCAGATATGCCTGCGTTTTGTCATACACCTCATATGCTCCTACCAAATTTACCAAAATAACCAGTTCTGATATACTGGGCAAATTTGACCCGGGTAAATTTGATCCGGCAACAAATGTATATGACAATGAATTTTTCAATGAAGCCACCACCAAATATGCTGAGCTCGACCACAACTATGAAAAGCAACGCGATGAGCTACAAAACCTGACAGCACTCGTCAATCGGGTTGATGCCCGAGGCATACAAAATGAATTTGTGACAACTACAAATTCATCCGATATCGCCCTTATCAAAAAAGGTAACTCTGACCGCGATTCCCGCGACCAAGCTGTCTGGTCTGAGTTAATCCGTGAAATATCCTTCTCTAAGGACTCAGCCAAACTAGCAAATAACGGCTTACTCGTTCTCACGAGTCTCCAAACAATCATGAATGACCGGATTGACATGGTGGCCTCCAGTTCGCTCGGTACATATGATGACCAAAATCGTGAGGCGATGCGGGGAATTTTTAATATATTAACCCCTGATAGTGTACCTGAGAAATGCAAGGACATAGTGACTTCAGCAAATAAAGTCGCAGATCTGCGTGAAGACCTCATCAAATTAACAAAAAACCATGTACTTGAGATTCAAAGTAATGATTCCCCGGCAAGCTCCGTCGAAATGGGACAGCGCGTTTTTCAACGTGTTACTAAGAGCTTATCTCGCGTACCGGCTGTCAGCTGCAATGATGCTCTTTCTGAACCTATCCCTAAGCCGCCTCCCAGCCTCCTTGAAAAGTCTCCATTAACACCAATCGAACAGGCTACAAAAAGGTATATTTTAATTTACGCTTAAAAATTACTAAACTTATACACAAATGTGAAATATCAAATTGCGGGTAAACCATACACAAATAACTTTATAAAACCCTCCATATCGTGCTATTATCGTATCTTATTATTATCATGTTTTCTGAGAAGCTTTCAAATTAAAAATCAAAAATTAATAAAAAAGTAAAAATCTACAAAAATCGATGTAACGTCCCTATCTAACACATTTAACACGGCCTGAGACTAAAAACAGTCGTTCGAAAACCTAATTAAAATAGTTTAAAAGCTCAAATTAGTATGACATTTATAAACACATTAAGACTACTCTAGATTTAAAAGGTGATAACATTTTTTCATCAAATATGATAACACTTTCATAAACAATCACTACATAATTGCTTGCCATTACACTCGTGAACCAAATAACATGTCCCGTATATTTATGTAGCCACACCAAATAAATAATCCACTCATTGCATCCAGCCAATTTATACGCACGCATTATATTCTAAAATGAATACGATTAAAATTGGAAATTAGTGTAAATAACATATATAAATTAACTATCCAAAATATGCCATGAATATAAAAATGTCTAGGGTGCCAAAATGTGCTTTAAAATATGCCAGAAAGTGTGCTTAAATAGGCTGAAACCCCATGGCACGGGATTCAATACAACTCGGCCCCGTGCGGTCCCATTATGTCACACGTCTGACTCCAGTCGGCGCCTTATTTTAAAACAGCCTCCCCGATTACATCTACTTCTACTCCCCACGAACTTTTACTTTTACCCCCCTGACAACTAAATCAAAGCCATTCAAACTTTCATATAATTTCTAGTATTCGCGCCCCACTCCAATCTACCCCATGCGCATGAAATTACATAACTTCTAAAATGTACATTACATAACAAATTAAAAGAAAAATTAAGTTAAAAATGGAAGGCGCATACCCTATTTGATAGTTCTTTTTTGGTTATAATTCCTGTCCATGTTCCTGTGCCATAGACAGCCATGCAGACAGCCCTACAATTATGCAAACACCCTCATAAAATTTGTTCGCGCCCGTCCCAGTTTCTATGAAAATGTCGGTGAACATATACACTTAACCTTTGATGCCGTCCAAGTCATTTTTTTAGACTAAAAAAAAAACAAGGTATCAAGCCAAACTTTCAAGCCATTTTTCACGCCATTTTCCAGCCATTTTCAAGCCATTTTCCAGCCATTTTCCAGCCACTCTAACCCTTAAAAATCGTTCACTAATAAAAATGAACATTAAGTGACAACAAAGCCCCTCAACCTGTGGTCAATGCTCATAAAACACAGTCTGAAATTCACGCTGGAGGGCGCCCTGAGAGCCGCTCCGAACTACGAACCCTTAGACAATCCAGTGAATTTGCTCAGGCACTCGATTCTACGACACCAACGCTGACCGTGTCACGGTCTGTATCTTCTCCAGAGCTTTCTGGTTACTCACTGCCAAATTATACCATATTCTCCTTGGCCGAAAATAAGAACTACAATTTCTGCTCCTCCGACACTAGCTCCATAAACGCCGGTGAAATAAATAATTCGGAGACCCTACTCAGCCCGGGTTCCTCTCTCAACCTGTCATTTAACCCCGACGCCTCCCCAATTATTACCTGCCGTATCGCACAACTGCTTAATACTGAGGTGTCCGAAAAAGGCTCTGAAAACCAAACGGTAACCCCAGCCCCTGCCGATAAACCGGAAGTCGGATCTGCTGATGGACTGGATGACAGTCTGGCATTCAACCTGTCAGGCGAATTATCAAGTTTAATAATTAACAAATCATCCCACCTAAAAACGGCTAAAGATGGCTTCACCTCTGAATACACCGATAGCTGTCTCCATAATGCTCCTGACCGGATTAATTTTGCCTATATATGCTACGTTCTACCGGAGATCGCCTACAACATAGTTAAAAATCTGTTGAACAAAATTCTCAAACTAGGAATTACCGAAAGTGGGCAAATCTCCGAGCTAAAAGAACTCCGTGACAATCTCTCGGTCATCCAGCCTCAGGCCGAAGACGCACAATTTTTTGGTGGTGACAACTCAATTGAGCCACCTGATAATGTACACGACATAGTCATCCCCCCCATCAGTAGCTATAACCTGTCGACCATTATAGCGATTCTTGAGAAAAATGAAATCACTATACCATACTTCACAAACCATAAAGTGTTGTTCACAACCATAAACCGGCTGCTCAAGGGAGAGGTTAAATACAATCCCGAGCCCATGGACAAGCGATACACCCAGCCAACCTTGGATTCATATCTGGGTGTACCTTCAAATAGACAAATAAAGTATTGGGTTCTATTATCCAAAGCTAAATTAACCCTTATACTCTTTTCAATATATAATTCCCCACTTCAGCTGCAGGAAAATTTGACAAAAACCTAAATCAGCATTCTTTATTTTGCAAAAGTGTCCCTGTGGGTATCTCAGCTACAGATCCCTTAATAACTGCCTCATAACAACAGGCCCCTTGTGAGCAAATTAAAAGTAAAAAACTCTATATATAAATCCTATAAAAATTACTATACATATCATATTTATTTCATATACATCCTTTACAACCTATTAATTTTCCTACAAAATTTTTTTCACATTTTGCAGATCTCCACAGGCTATCCACTGTTCAGACTTCCTTCTTTTACCGCGCCATAATACGCAACGAAATGAATAATATTAAATGATTGAGAAATCTTTAGCCCTCCCTACGGCCCACCCTACGGCGGGCACCTATACCACCATAGAAGCCCCACAATAACCTAGAAACATCCCCCTCATAAACCCCCCTACGTAAACGGACCATTACCTAAACGGTCACCCCTTAACGCTGACCCACCCCCAGTAGCCAATAACGCCCCAGTAGTAAATAACGCCACCCTTACGCCACCCCCACGTCACACCCATACAGCCGCACCAATCGCCCAAATTAATACTAAGACCGCCGGTCTTGGTAAGACCGCCCCCTTCCACCCGTCTATACACCATCTCACCCATTTTTAGCCTTTTGGGCTCATTTAGGGCTTTTAGGGTCATTTTTATGACTTTTAAGGACGCGTTTTGAGCCTCCAGGATCCTTCCACACCTGTAACACCTGTAACCTGGTACAGTTATTCATAAACTTCTGACCTACCTTCCCCACCCAGTAGTAATAAAAATACAGCACAGTTGGGAAATTTTCGGATACATACGATATATGGTAAAAACCACTAACCAATCTAAAAGAATAAGAATGAAAATAACTCCGTCTACCAGGAAAATAATATTGCACTTTCTTATGATTAAAGAGTTGACTAACTCTAACTTGCGAAAACTTGCGAAAACTTGGGAAAACTTGCGAAAACCAACTTGCATTTATTTCAACCTGAAACAAGCTCCCCTCAAGCTGAACCTTTAGGAATAGCCAACCCAAATAAATTAAGAACCATAATTAATTGAGAACCCTAAATAATTATGAGATGAAGCTCCAACCTATCAATCTTATTTTTTGTCCCAAAACGCGCACCCAAAAAGACGCTCCCACTCCAATTGAATAAAATTGAGTAAAAATTATTCAAAGTAGTCAGGTTTAATTAAAACCCAGAGTAAAAACTAAGAGAAACGTACATACTGTTAAATCTAAGTATGGAATAATATTGCGAAATAAAACTTTCGATTGCGAAACAAAATTTCCGGAACCAGACCAAACGGGCTTACCAAAGTAAGTAAGTTCTCACCTTAATCCAGATCACATTAGCTTTTGCCAAAAACCTATTATACATTTATACATGACCATTTTGCTGACAACCATGCTGCCTTAACTTGTAATGGCCAGTTCATTATGGCCAAATAACGGATAAATTTAAAATAAAAACTTTTTGATATCAATTCCCTCCTTTTGGTTGCCTGGTCTTCTCTGGTCCTTTCTTCCTTTGGCAATATAGCTTCCGAAAATTATGAAAACTACTTCTACCCTTATGTTAAGAAAACTATTTCTACCCCTAAAATTATGTAAATTATGAAAATTGTTTTAACCAAAATTGTTTTAACCATAAAGATGAACCCATTAGCTAGACAACACTGCGCGCACAAATAAACACTAAACTAGCATGTAAATTTTCACCCATAGAAATAAAATCGAACCAACAGCAGAAGGGTACAGGTGAAACCGACAGTGCCAAAAATAATCGCGTGAGCGCGAAGCCAACAAAAAATTCAAAAGCCAGTCAAGGTACCTCCGAGCAACGCTACAATAGACTCAAGTAAAAGGTAATTCAAGATATTATAAATAAGTCAAACACAGGACATTGCAATATTCCCCACTATTTGACGCAAATTGGACCCCAATATCTGACGCAAAACAACTTCCCACGTCTGGGGGCACCTGACCACACGGCACGTACGTGGCACGTACCACTGACTCCATTTGCTTAATTTTGCTCCATTCGCTTATTTCATACCACATACCTAAACCACGCTCCGTGCCGCGTCCCACAAATTACACTAATCGGATTAGCCTGGTATTAGTCACGTTGATCTCGTTGATCGCAGCGCGTGCCGCACTAAACTGTTGCTAACAGTTATATTTCTATTTAGTATTCCTGTCGCTAAACATAAATATTTTGATATTTTGATATTTCGATACAGTATTCTCTTTAAAGAATTCCTTTGACTAAAATAAGAATATATACAATACAACTCAAAAATCTTCCGACCTTTCGCACCTTTGTGATCCATTAACTGACCATGAAACCAGTTTGAGCCTGAAAAATCGTAAAACTACGGTCTCAAAACCGCCCCAAAACCCGCATAAGTATCTCACAGTTTTATCAAACACCTGAGATAAAAACTTTAGCATATTTCCTTCCTTTGGCTCGTAGACGAACAACTTTCATACCCAAAAAAAAAAACAGGTTGATTAAGTGGCTCCCACTAAATCCCATAATAACTCCTGTATACAATAGAAAGAAATAACAAATGAATAACATAACTGAAGCCCAATCTGACCGCTCAAATGAAAACAGCTCCGATGAAAATAGTGATCCAAACGATTTAAATGACGCCACAATCCTTGATGAAGCCACAACCCCTACCAGAAACCATATTAACCCAAAATTAATCCCAAAACGCGCATCTGAACGCAAAGCTCTTTATAATGATCTAGTTGACAACATCCAAACAGAAACCGGTAAACGTTTCAACGCAATAGTACCTGAAATTAAAAAAGCTTTTCCCAGCTTGGGCTTTGATAAACCAAATCATGAAGAACTGAAAATAATATCAGTCAATTTAAACAGACCTCCTAGATAAACGCACTTTTTTCCCCCAAGAATTTACCGCATTCTACCACGCCCCGTTTTTGTTAAACAAAACTCCTACTGTGGTCGCTGCAATCCTCGTTAAAAATTCGCATGAGCTAAAAACGCGTCTGAGATATAAAAAAGCTCCTTTTGTCAGTATAAGTATAACCTTGTCCGTAAATAATCTGACTAATATGTACAACATTACATGCATGTACAGACCTCACCTTAGATCTAATAAAACGATTGCATTGCGTATATTTAATAATGCTCAATATTTTAATTTCTTTAAGGAACACATAACCAAAGTAATTAAATTGCAGACCGACATCCCAAGCGTACTTGTGGGTGACTTAAATGTCGACTACAATTGTCCTAGAGCACAAGATTGTAAATTAATATGTAACCTTATCAAGAACTTATCAAAAAACTACTGCGCGCATAAATTCAAAAGCACCAACGTCCCCCATAGACGGGCCTTGGATCGTTTACCAACCGAGTCAAATATCGACATCTTTTTTTACAAAGGTTTCCCTGCCTCCTCTAAAATTCTCAAACATGACGGAAAAACCTTTGCCGGAAATGACGGCCATTGTGTGCTAGAATTTCGAACCTCCTTTGAAATAAATATTTCAGCGTTAAAACCTTGTGCAACAGTCCGGAAGATGCCCTCGCAGGAGGCAATTTTTGATCGCGCCCTTCAAATGCTTGAAGAACACGGTAGTACCTTAACTGCGCTCTATAATGACAATTCTGCGCTGATAGAGGCGGCCAAATCGCCTGATTGGGCCGCCCCGTTCCAGGAAGTTCCGTACTCCAAGTTTCTGCTTGACACACTAGAGAGCAGCATGCTCTCTATTATGCCAACCAGGGATGTGAGTACCCCTTTCAAAGTGTCAAATATACTTAGCAATGAGACAATAATTTTGAGCAAATATCTCTCTCTGCTAATAAATATTTCAAGACGGAGTGACGATACTTTCGTTCGGTGGAAACACAGCAATTTACTCGCCAAAACCAAAGCATTACACAAACGGATGTCCCAATCAGACAAGAGATTTCTAAAAGGTAGCCCCATTAAAAATTTATCATACTCTCCAAATGACATTTTTTCAATCCACCGCTGCTTCAATTCTAAGTCTAAATCCATTTTTGGGAAAACAGGATCCTTCAGCCCAAATGAACACAGGGCACATTTTCTGGAACTGCAGGAGAGAACAAATGATAACCCAGAAAATTACGCCGGGTCCGATTTTTGGGAGGATATCGAAAATAAGTTCTATTTTCATGACGCTCGGTTCAACAGCGAGTCAAGTCAAAAAATCGACTCGTCACGCGCGCTAATAAACAGTTTAAAAGCAAAAACCAGAGGGCTTGACTCGATGCTGAACGGAACCGTCATAAACGCCCTTCCGGACCAATTTCTCCAACATTTTGAGCAAATGATTGAGCTGGACACCAAATTGGGAATTTTCCCTACCTACGACCAGGTAAACAAAATGGTCCCAATACCGAAACTTGGGGCCAAAGATATTTCTCACATTTCTGCAAATAGGGTCCTTAGTGTACCAGCAACACAAGCCTCATTACGTGGAAAATTCGTAGCGGCAAATTTGCAAAAATTCTCTATAGATCGCGGACTCATAACTGAACACCAACACGGTTTCAGGAAAAATTACAGTTGCGCTACGGCGCTGGGTGACATGTTCAACTTTTTGCAAAACCAACCCACCGGAAACGTACTCATCCTGGTTTTTATGGACTGTGCCAACGCGTTTGGTACAATCCCCCACAGCCTCATTTTAACCAGGATGAGCAAAATAGTATCTCCTGAAGTGCTCAGGTACATTAAGGGTGAATTAAATAACCGGTCTGGCATAATAACGGTTAACGGTGCAAACAGCGATTTAATTGTACTTAAGGAGTTCGGCGTGCCACAAGGCGGGGCGCTGTCCCCATTACTGTTTTCATTAATGATTTCCGGCCTCGAAGACATAATACCCCCCTCTCAAAAATCAATTTCTCGTCTAATTTATTTTGCAGACGATGTGGTCGGAATCGTCAGCCGCAGTACCCTTTCGGAAGCTCGTGCGGCAGCCAAACTGATGATCAACGACACCTCATGCTGGTGCAGCAAACGGGGAGTCCACGTGTCGTTCCCTAAGACTGCCTTTATGGCAGTAGGTGAGTACGAACTATCTGATATTTCACTCGATGACACTGTTAAGGTTGAAAAAATTAAACATACAGTAAATATTAAGCACTTAGGGGTACGTTTTAATAGTAAACTTGAATTTACTTCTCAATTATACCACATCCGCACCAAAATACACGAACATAGAGCCCTCATTTTCAACATTACCAGCCACAGTAGTTTAAATGATAAGCTAAGACTGGCGCGCTCTCTCATTTATGGTAATTTCAATTACGGAATGGAGATCATGCCAGTCTTTTCTGATAAACTGTATAACGAAATAAACAGAGCTATTGCTCAAATAATAATTGACATTTTCAATTTACCCTATACAGTCCATAGTGAGAGGAAATCATACGCGCAACTATTTAAAATGGCTGGGTGGCAGGAAGCCAAAAACCAGCATGAGTATATAATGCTCAATTTCTTGGGGAAAATAGCCTCACTCAAAAAACCATTAGTTCTATTCTCCACACTCCAAAAATCACTATATTATGAAACGTCTATGAAAAAGTTCTTTAGCTCCCCGGCCAACCCAATTGATACTCCAATTCTTATCCCCAAGGTACCTAACAACCTCAAATTGTTCCCGTTCAACTGCTGTAACTGTTTCAATAAGTTACCTTATTATATTAGGAGAACAATCGGAACCAAACATTTTAACAAAAGCGTAAAGGAGTTTTACCGAAATAAGTGCCCTCACAGGGCTGGTAAAACAAACTGCGGCTTATGTTCCGACCCAACAATTTTCCAAATGGACGACCCTACCACATTCCAAATCCCCCTTATAGGAATTACCCCCATGTCAATCAACCGTATCTCCAACAACATTAATACTCGCCATAAGTTTCAACATATTGTAAATAAGATCGTAACGGAATTATACGGAACCTAAAATATACAAATTTAGTAACCGATGAGCAAGCCCCATGTCGTACCCACAGTCAAAAAACTGTTCTTCCCCATTGAAACCTCTTATTTGAAAAATTTCATTATAATTATCTATTTTTACTGCTCATCTCATAACGTACGATATATTTGCTATCTATGGTCTCTTCAGCATTGGAACTTCTTATTTAAAATACCTATCCAGGAGATTTACTGGAAATTGCCAGAAAGTTTTCCCTTCCCACAATCGAACTAAACTGTGAACTAAACGGTTAACCAAATCCACATTGAAACTCCTTATTCGGAAATTCTTATCCAAAAATTTTCCGTGAAATACCTGAAAAATTTTCCCTCCCCACAATCGAACTAAACTGTCAACTAAATCGGGAAACATGGACCTTGGCCAGGGAAAATTTCCTGTTAACGGCCAGCATAACATCATCAGTTCTAATACAGGTATCATTCTCGCAATACGACATATACCGTGAACAATATATTGTCGCATTACCGTCACGATCGCGTCTGTGGTAACGTTCGCGTTAACATTCGCCGACATTCGTTGACATTCGCCTCCATGCACACTTACACTTTGCCTACTGACTTTTATTACAAGGCCCGGCATGGTTTAAGCCCGTTAAGCTACAAGCCACCACTATAAGCTTTTTGTTTTTACACTTATCGGTGGTCCAAATTGTAACCGGCTTTTTATACTAAACACAGGAATACAAATAGTCGCTATACTAATTACATTCACGACACTTGCATGGATATGGATCGCTCGGATACGGATCGCTTAGCACTGGGTACGGATCGCTTAGCATTAACAATGACCTATTCTTACAGAAACCATAATCAAGAATAACGATGAATTATAAATACAGAATAATAAACAGTACCTCTTGAACAAATATCATAAAATTTTTTCAAAACTTAGCCCTATTTTCAAAAACAATATATATCGCGAAAAAGAGTGAAATAACAGCTGAATTCTACCACCTGGTAACACACGATCGCTACTATTACAGCCGTTAATTCTCCACCTGGTGATATAAAAGGATTTATATCCGGATAATACTTTCCCTTCATTTCTGAGAATTTCTTACGAAAATTTTTACGAGAAACGCTACTTTCCTTCAGTAAGTGCTACAAATGAATCAATAAAATGAGCCGCCTGCTAAGAAAATGACCATCAGATTTAATAGATTAAAAATACGGAGCACTTTTATACGCAGAGAATCTACGGTAGTCAAAACTCGGCACGTAATCTAGATTGAACTTTTACATAATTTGATTAAATTAGCCATATAATATATTGAGATAAAAACTCCATCATATTGACCCCGTCTAATTTACAAATAGATCATAAAATGTACCGCAATTGAACGAAATTACCAGGACACAATCAACTATATTACGATGTACATGGTATATACGCAAATTGTATAGTTTAAATACCCCTAAAATATACACATCAAGTCCAACACACCAAGTTCTGTTTAAAACTAAAAAGGCGCAATATTTCATCACACCTGATTTTAATTAACTTTTATAAAAAACTTTTTGAAAATGATTTTAATTAACCTTTATAAAAAAAACTTTTTGAAAATGTTCAGGAAACCTCGCACGCAAATTTGAGTAAAACCTCTGAAATAAATTAAAAGGATAAAATCATCAAGAAGCCCTACTTCATTAACCCTTAAAGTCGGCGGCTCAGTCCGATAATGGCCCACCCTATCTAAAATATGTCACATTGTAGAATGGCAATTCCAGAATCCGCGCTGGGCGTTCAAAAATATCCATGCAAAATCAAAGTCACCAAGCTTGTTTTCATTCAGAACTTTTTCATAACGCTTAATAGGGTACAAATCGAAACTGTATGCGACCAAATCCACTTTACTGCCACTCCCATTTCAACATCACATGACGCCCTTAAACTAATCCTAAATTCTACCGTTCTTTGTATAAATGCTGTGCAATCCAGTCTATTTATGATTTCACAATACCATAAACTTAGCGACACACCAAATATACACCTCAATATTTCCTGTTCCACCAATAATAACCACACTTTTCCATCCAAAACCCAAACTACGATCGATGCTACGGAGCAGGACCGTCTTACTTATCTCGAACTGCACCTTAAATCTTCCATTAATATTACTGAACGCACGAAAAATCCGCATCGTGCTCTAAAAAATGCAGTATCAGTGCTACTTGACATTCTGTCCACAAACCCAAACTTCATATTTAAAACCAATTACCACTCTGATATTAATACAATTCTTAGTGCCTTCCTGTATTCATGTTTTGTGGACAGCCTGGAAAATAATCCGAATATTACAAATACCAATTTTCGTTCCAAATATTTGGCTCAATTCATATCCGACTTGGACAACGTATTTTATACATTTAAACTCTGTCGCCAAAACAGTAAAATGGAACAATCTTCATCCACCTGCATCAAGGTCTCCACCCTTGAAAAAAATGATTTGACTTTTACGCAAACAAATCTAAAAGCTAATTTATACTGCCTTACCGAAAACTATCAGCCACTTATTTACATCGATAGACATATAATCGCCCTCAGACATAACAACATTTCGTGGGCCCTGCGTGACTTTCTTGCACAAATTAAAACTAACCCTAATATTTTTTCTGTAACCACGTACATAACGTACACAAACTGCATTTTTAACGACTATGATTTCAATTTTAATCTGCTCTATTACAATCAACATTTTGTGGCGAGTCTGCTTGCCCGCAAAGCTCAAACCCCCAGAATGGAAACACCAGGTTGCTTAAATAACCAGAAATGGTTTGCTACAAACTGGTAAAAAGTCTGAAAAACCTGAGCCAATGCCCTTAACACCCACTAAACCTGATGTAGCTCTATCACACACCATATTGTCAAAATCGCCCGAAAAACTCTATTTTTAAGTCAAAAACCCTAAATGAAATTATAAGGGGACATTATTAAAACTTACAAACTAAACTGTAATTAGACTATAATTTCCATACGTTTAATAAGCTAACCTCAAATAACTCTATCAAAAAGGTATCCTCTGATAACCATGATAGCCTATTTAAAAAGCCGCCTACGCTATACATCACCTGCGCACTGTCTTCTCATCGCCTTCGCATCACATCCTAAAAATTCCCAATCTAACCAAAAACAACGCCTCAAAAGCCTAATATCTAATTCACATAGTAAATGAAATGGCGTATTACCTTCTAAAAAAAATACTCTTCTAATAAATAGTCTTCAAAAATATCCTTTCAAAACTCGAGCTCAACTTTATTATATCGAAAAACGTAATGCAATCTAAATTAGCAAAAACTTGAGAACTGAACTGAAAGTAACTTATCTAACTTGAAAATTCCTTTTCACTCACATCTTTTATAAAGCCTAGGATAACCATTATAGCGCTAAAAAGCATGCCGTAGTTAAAAAGTAGTTATAACCACTTTACCTATCTTACTCAACACCCCTACCCACCTGAACATTTCTTAAGCATTAAAACACCTTATAAGAAAAATGTAAAAGTATGGAATGACTATACTCACCCTAGTATATTATTTTATGTTCTGAAAAAACGTGGCGTTCTGAAAAAACGTGACCATCTACTATCGCAAATGAGATAATATCCTACACCTGTGATCACCAGTCAATACATGCCACCTGTAATCACCAATTTATGCGTGCCACTATTACAGCCACTATTACAGCTCACCCAAATAGCTTATCGAATAAAAATAAACAAGCCCAACAAAATAAATCAAATCAAATCTATCCAATACTGACGGAAGTGAACCTGGGCGATTCACATTGGAGCGAGCAAAATTCCCACTATCCTTAAAAAACCCCCTGGTAAACCCACCCGGTAGAGAATCCCGTGAGCCCCATGGTCCGTTATTCGAGGACCTGGTACTGAATATCGAACAACGTATCGACTGCTCGCCCTCATCCACAATTTTTACCTTCCGCGGAACGGGTCTTTTCTCAAAATACGAAAAACGTAGAAATTTTAAGGAAATTCTAGGGAAGCAAAAGTCTTCTTGAAAATTTTCTTGAATTAAATTCATTTGTTGTGTTTTTATTAATAAATTATGAAATGGTTTATAGATTTTACAATGTATCGCCTGCCCGCTCTCATCCTCACCTTTAACTTCCGTGTAACGGGGTTGTGTTTCCAAATACGAGACAATGTGACAATTCTGAGGAAAATTGAACATTCCTTTTCAAAGTTAAACGATTCCGTTTGGTGTGAGTCTATTAATAAACTATGTAATGACATAAAAATTTTTCCAAATACGAAAAATGTGGAAATTTCAAGGTAGTTAAAATTTCTTAAAAAATTTTTTTTTCGTAAACCAAGTTAATTCATTTTGTAAGGCTCTTATTAATAAATTATGAAATGACTTATAGATTCTACAATGTATCGCCTGCCCGCTCTCATCCTTACTTTTACCTTCCGTGTAACGGGATGGTGGTTCAAGTACGAGACAATGTGATAACTCTGAGGAAAATTGAACATTCCAATTTTTAAAGAAATTTTTTAAAGAAATTTTTAAAGTTAAAAAATCCCTTTTGGTGAGATTTCTAGTAATAAATTATGTAATGGCGCATAAATTTTCCAAACACTATAAATGTGGAAATTTCAAGGAAGGTAAAATCTTCTTAAACAAAAAATTTTTTTCCCCTTAAAACCAAAAACTCGTTTGGTAAGGTTTTTATTAATAAATTATAACATGGTTCATAGATTCTAAAATGTATCGCCTGTCCGCTCTCATCCTTACTTCTACCTTCCGTGTAACGGGGTTGTGTTTCCAAACAGGAAACAATCTGATAATTCTGAGGAAAATTGAACGTTCCAAATTTTTAAAGTTAAAAGATTCCTCTTGGTGAGACTCTTATTAATAAATTACGAAATGGCGTACAAATTTTCCAATTAAGTAAAACGTGGGAATTTTAAGGAAGCTATGATTTTCATACAATTTTCATACAAATTTTCATGCAATTTTCATACAATTTTCATACAAATTTTAAATAAACCAAATAAATTAAACCAATAAATTAAACCAAATAAATTCATTTTGTAAGGTTTTCATTGATAGATTATTAAATGGTTTATAGATTTTACAATGTAGCGTCTGCCCGCTCTCATCGTTACTTTTACCTTCCGTGCAACAGGGTTGTGTTTCCAAATACGAAACAATGGGATAATTCTGAGGAAAATTAACACTCCAAATTATTAAAGTTAAAAGATTCCTTTTGGTGAGATTTTTATAAATAAATTATGAAATGACGTACAAATTTGAAAACATTTTAAATAAAGCGTTTTAATTCTTTGGCTCACAGCACTTTCTTCATCCCGATATACGCTTTTATATCCCATTTAATAAAAATCCCGATATACGCCTTCTATCCCATTTAATAAAAACTCATCCCATTCTCATCCATACTTTTACCCTGTGCATAACGGGGTTTTGTTTCAAATAACGAAACAATATGATGAATTCAAGGAAATCAGGATATTCCTAATTTTAGGTTTTTAATAAAAAAATTCTTTTTTGTAAGGTTTTTTATTCAAACTACGTAATGGTGTATAAATGTGAAAACATTTTAAAAAAAAGGTGTCTTAATTCTTACCTCAAATAAACAACAATTTAAGAAATCAGTGCTAACTCCTGCAAATCTAGCACATCCTTCCTAATCGGTATATGGAGC
>SCLE01031408.1:0-18496 GCA_004367955.1 Bathochordaeus stygius | reverse complement strand
AGGTCATCATTTTACTACAGGTTGACCAAACCGTGTACAGCCGTACGTTAATGAATGGATTTATAATATTAGCCAAACATTAAAAGTAAAAAAATATAACAAATATTATTATTTAATGGCAGGCACAATTGAATAGATTACTGTAGTATAAAGTATATTTGAAAGTATATAGTATTTCCTTTAATTTTGAGGGATTTATAATATTAACCAGATATTAAAGTAACAAAAGGTAAAAAATATAACAACTGAAAAAGCTCAAAGCTAAAAATTAAGAATATATAAGTGAGGCCTTAATTTTCATTATTTTTACCTTCAGTGCAATAGTGCATTCAGCTAGGGAGTGTAAGAACCCTCCAGTGAGCAATCCATCCACATGCATATTTGGATTAAGGAATATGACAGGACCATTACCTCGCGCAGTATCAAAATATCTGCGGGCGAACTCATATCGCCCCCTTTTGATACGCCGAGGGGCAGGCCTATCAATTTTTATTAGGAAGCGATCAATTTCTTCGTCGTTCATTTGCCCCCCTACGTAACATTTATAGCACCTGGCACAAGAGCAAGATGGGGAATTGTTGTCCTCAATGTCAGCATCGTACCCACAGGGACGGGTATTTAACGGAAATTTAAGTTTATCGATAATCACACTTCCACCAATTTTGGATACAGTGGTCGATTTGTAGGCATAATATTTACGATTAAGTAACAGTTTGAGCCCTCCAACTGTTTTAATAGTGTCCAGAATTTCCTCTTTGAAAAGGCCACTCGGTGATGTTGCACCTGGGATTTTGACCAACGATGCTGTAAGGTCAATGATTGTTCGATTAATTTCCATTTCATCGTTTCTGGCCGTGAGAACGTTGCAAGCTCTGATTCTGTTAAGTGGCCTTTTGGTGTGGAGGTAGGCTTTGCTCGAAACCTTAAAAGAAAAGAGTATTATTTTAGGCGAGCTTATAATGACCCACAACGAATACAGCGTCGCTGAAGGATGATAACTCTTATTAATCATCGCAATTAATCATAAAAGTTCATATTTTTCGGCAGATTACAAAATCACCATTCTGAATGATGAGATTGCAATTTGCTCTCCAGTAAAACATTTTTGACCATTTTTGTTGTCAACTATAGCATACAGTACTGATACTAATGTCTTGCTCATAATCAAAACAATGATTTATCAGCACGTTAAAACGAGGGGCAGGTGACATTTGCTGTAGAATAACTTTTATAGAGCATTTAAATTAAATTTTCAGATTTTACAATAGTGGGTCATGATTAGCGTAAGTGTGACCATTGTGGACCCGCGAACGTGAGCAATTTAGAGAGGCTAGCCTAAATCGTTGAAGCTGAAGCCCCATTAGGGCTATTATTCAATACATTATATTTAATAAATTATTAACTACTTCTGGTGCATATTCAATTCTTAAAGTTACGGTCTACCTAGAGGAGAAACAATTCTCTAACTATTGAAGGCAAGGTATGGATGACATTTATAGCCATCTGAGGTTTGGGATGTTGAGCTGTACTTTTCGTAAATGCGCTCAGAACCCTATTTTGACAGTACATTTCATATATGATGAAGAAGTATTTAGCGGTATTTTGTCCTATAATCTAGGTTTAAGCGCCCCAAAGGGGAAGCAGCACTTCTTAAGGAAGGATTACCCACCGAGTTTATTACCCTATAAAGTGGTGACAACCCTGCAATGGTGTTTCAGCCAGAAGGGGATATTCAATCATTTGGTACATACTCTCTAGATCATTGAAGGGGGTAATAGTTCCTAGTTTTCCAAAAAATTCCTAAACATCGGGTCATAAACCCTTTGGGGACCTCCACCCATATACCAGGCCCATTATAGCTAACACAGTTTAATCTGAGCTGCTTTAACACCCCAAATTTCTGCATAACTTCAAATGTAACCATTTGGTTCTGTGAACACAAAAGCAATACAAATGAACCGTAAGGTAATATTGCTAAGAGCTATTTTATATTTGGAATGCGTTCAAAAATGATGCATTAAATAAAGTTGTACTATTTTTGCCTTGGTGGCACATGCAGAAGGTATTTGTAATAAGACTCGCGCCTACTTTGTAGCAGGGTATACTATATCTGTAAATAGTCATTTTTACTTGAGATGACGGATCACATTTAGTTTGGAAAGTGTGTACGATTGATTGTATAGAGTTTCAAAGTTTGGCTCAAATAGCCCCAGGGTTAATCAATTCTAATTTCTACATACATTTTTAGACTTTATTTATTTAGGATGATGGCTTGAGTCTAATAATTACATTTAGTCTAACAGTTGAATTTAAAATTAGTGATCTAAATGGATTTTGGTTCAGAAACCAAAGCCAAGAATACAATCAGTACCCTAAGCCAGAAAAATATATAACATGTAGTGAGTAAATACCCTGTTTCCGTTCGGCCACATCCGAATAAAAATAAATAAATTCTCTGGACTCACCTGGTTACGGTCGATACTTTCTCTGTTTTCCGTTCTTGACATTCTCGTCTTTTGATTTGAGTATCGGAGATTCGTCTAACCGAATTTTACTTTTATGTCGATTTGAATCGAGTGAATTCTTGAAACGTCGTATTCTCTTGTAACAAATCTAGAAATGTGACTATGATAATATCCAGGTGTTGTCTATGACAAATAAATGCGGCTCTTGACGTCTTTGAGGTTCGTGAGTGACCTAGATAAACATCTGTTTCCAATTGTACTAGGTTTGGTAGCACGGAAGAAGGCCAAATTTGTATGATACCTAGATAGATTGTTTATTTATAGCTATTGTTCACCGATATTAATTTATACACCTTTCCTTAGAATACTGTTTAAATGCTGCAGACTTTAGCTTCTAGTTTTAAATGCTGTCGTACTAAAAATAAAGACCTATTTGTACATTTTAAAGCAGTTGGCCAATTTTCCTGGCGGTACTTTCGTACGGGTTAGAATACTTTTTAGAGGCTGCTAAAAATAAAGATCTATTTGTACTTTTTAAAACCGTTGGTCAATTTTCCTGGCGGTACTTTCGTACGGGTTAGAATACTGCTTAGAAGCTGAGGATTTTAATTAAAAGCTGTCGTACTGAGAATAAGGACCTATTTGTACTTTCTTCTAAAACAGTTTGCCAACTTTCCTGGCGGTACTTTAGTACGGGTTAAGCAAGTCAACTCTACTAGGCCGTATATTACAGTTAAAGGATATTACTGCGTGATAATATAGTAAGGTATTAACAAGCCCGGCAGTATGTTACGCATCATTTGGAGCATTCTTTATTTAAAAATAGGAATAGAATGTCGCTAGGCGTTAATGATATTATTATATTGATATTATTATACCTGTAAGATATAGCCACAGCCAGTTTGTTTATACCTATTCAGATTCTACATTGGAGATTCGATCCTGATTAGTTCAATAGCATGTTCCTGTATGGCATTAAATTTTGCGAAATTCATTTTGGTAGCCCCCATTCTTCCTAGATGTGCCAAGATTGAAAATCCCGTCGTTGGGAAGTTAATTTTGGTGCGCATGACAGCATCATGGATATTTTGTTGGGTTTTGCAGAACCCACAATTAGTTTTACCTGCCCGATGAGGGCAGCTATTTTTAAAATGTTCCTTAACAAATGTACTGAAGGTTTTGGTGCCAAGATATCTTTTGATAAAGACTGGTAGATTGTTAAACCAGGTTTTTGCTGAGTAGGGAAACTGTTTGTTGCACATTGCATTGATCGGTGATGCGGCAAATATTGGAAATCCATCTTTGCTAATAACCTTATTATTTATCCATTTGGTAGTACACTTATTTTTAACAAAACATTTTACAAGATTTTTATATACCAACACGGGTTTCTGCAGATTTATTATGTTACCAATGAGCATAAGGCAGCACATTTTATGGAGATTCAGCGGATCGGGCCATCCTACAATTTTAAAGATTCTCGCAAAGGAGATTCTATGACTTTTAACACTGCGGATATCTAGGATATCACATATTATATTTACGATGTGGGAGGACAGTTTATTGTACGTTTCATGCTTAAATTGCGGCATAATATTAATGCCATAATTTAATATTCCATATATTAAACTTCTGGCCAAACCAAGGAGATCAGTAGAGCCTCCCTTGTATTTTATATTGTTGACCACTGCCCTAATTTTGATGAATGCGAATTTTAAATGGCTGATTTGGTTGTCAAATTCAAGATTGTAGTTAAATCTTAGACCCAAATACTTGAGATTTGGTTCATTCTTGATACAATTTCCAGCAACAACCAAATCAGCGCAATTAGACTTACCCAAGACAGTGAACATTGTCTTTTCAAAAGATACGTGGACTCCTCTTGCTTGTGTGTAGTCATCTACCTTTGTGATAAGTTCCTCTGCAGCAGATCTGGCTTCAGCCATGGTGGGGCGGCAGACGACGCCAATTATGTCATCTGCAAAGATTGTTATGTTAGTGTGATTATCACCTTTGTTAATGATTTTACTGAGGTCGCCTAACATAACTGAGAAAACAACAGGTGAGGGGGCCCCCCCTTGTGGGACACCGAAATCAATGAGATTAAAAATCGAACTGTATTCGCCACCTTCAGCTACTGTTCCTTTCCGTTCACTCAGCCATGTTTTAACAAATCTCACTAGTTCAGGTTTGAGCAACTTCTCAAGTCTAATGTTAATTAGGAAATGTGGTACTGTGCCAAACGCGTTGGCGCAGTCTATTGAAACAATGATCACCACCCAACCTGGCGGACAATCTGCAATATTTTGTAAAACTTCAGCGATTGCTGTAGCACAGCTATGATGTTTCCTAAAACCATGCTGAATGTCTGGAAATAACCTATACCTCTCGAAATGATTTCTTAGACAGGCCGCAAACCATTTGTCCCTTCCCGCGGAGAAACTTGGGACGCATAACATTCTGTTTGCAGTAATGGAGCTCTGATCCTTAGCATTAAGCTTAGGGATTGCCACTAATTTGTTAGTTTTATCATATTCGGGGTATAAGCCTAACCCTACATCAATTTTAAACATTTCAATTAAAAAATAAAGAATGTCGGCCGGCCAGGCGCCAATAATATTTTTGTTTATTGAAGAATCCAAGCCCTTGGTTGTGTTTTTCATACTACTAAGAATGTGTTTAAATGAGTTGGATTTGTCAAGGCCAGACTCTAAAAGAAAAAGATTTTTTGCACCCAATTTGTTTTCAATGTCTTCCCATTTGGGGGCAGAGAAGTTGGATTTACAAATTTTTGATGTTTTTCCTTGTAACTTGACAAATTGTGCTCGGTGTTCTTCCGCAGAGAATTTTGGTCTAAGGCCAAAAGTTTCCTTGTCACCCTTATTAAAAACTCTGTGAATTTTAAATATATCATTCCCAGATGGATTAATAGTGTTAATGGACTTACTTATTATAGTGCGTCTGTCTATCTGTAATTGCGATTTAAGCTCCCTCTTCAGCTGTTCGAGTTTGACTGCAGAATTATTCATAACTTTGGAACCCGGTCTGAAAATGGATAAGGCTGCCTCATTCTCGATTTCAGTTATTTGGTTGTAAAGGTGTCTTGCTTCAAAAGATTTTTTAGACGAGGGTATTATTTTATTAAATATTACAACTTCTCTGGGCATTAACTCTAACATTGAGTCTTCCATTATATTAACTAAGAATTCTGAGTAGGGAATAGTGGTGAAGGGTGGAGTCCAGTTAGCACTAGTAGCTTCCGAGAGGAATGCTTTGGCTTCCTTTAACAATGAATGTAGTTTTGCACTGTTTTTGTCGATTACCATTCTGCCCATGTCATGGATAGCTGCCGGTTCGGCAGCCCTTTGAATCAACGCGGTTACACAGTTATCCTTAATTACATTTTTAATATCCAGTACCGCTTCAAGAATGGAGTGCCCGTCATTCCCCAAAAAGATATCGCCATCATGCAGACAGAGTGAGACATTCGTTTTACTATTTATGATCGTAGCAGATTTAGCATCAATTTTAGCATCAGACTTAATATTTTTAATATTTGGGTGCAAGGGTGCAGTGGCAGCCTCCCCCTTACGCAGATTGAAAAATTCATTGACAAGGAAAACATCTATGTTAGAGCAGTTTGGCTGGCTATACTTAGAACTCTTTTTGTTGGGTTTATTAGTAGACTTAAAACCATGGTTAGTATATGATTTTGTACATAGCTTAAAAAAGGTTGTAAATTGTTTGCAGTCTTGCGGACGAGGTTTTTTATAATCGCAGTTAATGTCACCACACAGTACACTCATAATTTTTGACTGTATCTCGATTATTTTTTGGAAATGCTTGACAAAAAAGTTAAGGTACTTTGTTCGGTCAAAGATTCCCATAGCTCTAGATTTTACCGAGTCAAAGTGCGTTCTGTAGAACGTGGTAACGTTTAGCCATATTGGTTTAGCCTTAGTGCTTCCAACGCATACCGCAATGCTGACGAACGGGGCTAACGTGTATTTAACCCTGACTAAAAAATCCACGTCATTTCTAATAAGAATGGCTGAAAAGACCTTGGGGGTATTATTGACCAATACAGGGTCGTGTATAATGGCGTTGTAGTTTTTCGGAAACGACAAGCGTTTACGAAAAACAACAGGGTTGCAGTCCAGTTCCTGCAAGCAAATAATGTGCGTACCACCAAACGAGTCAAATACTTTGGGTAATTGCACAATTGGATTATTCAGATTCACTGAAATAATCTTGATGTTTTGGAAGGTAATCGGTTCGACATCAGCTGCAGCCCTATTCGTTATAAGGTGACTAGTAAAGTCCGCAACTTTGCTATATTGATCAGGTTTTTGGTCAAGTACGAAGTTTCTATCATTAGATTCAGTATTGTTGCCAACGGAGTCATTTATGAGCACTAAAATGTTGTCATTCTTGATATTAGAACGCCTTTTAAAGGAGTTACTTGTAATGGGGGCGGCATCAGCAGCCGCAGTCTGAGACGCCCCAGCAGCGCCGATAGCGCCACCAGCTGAAGGCAGAGCAACCGGATAGACCCCACTAGCGCAGTCAGCGCCGGGAGAGACCGCAACTGCGCCCCCACCGTCAGCAGCGAGATAAGTTATAAGATCATCAATAATAATAGGAGCGCAACACTGGGAGCCACTAGGGGCGCCACTAGGGGAGCCACTAGGGGAGCCACTAGGAGCGCAGCACTGGGAGTCACTAGGGGCGATGTTAAGCGCGCTTGCGCTTTTAGCTTGTGAATAATTATTGTGCATTCCAATTTTGTAATCAATATTATCAGAGCGCCTTTGGAGGGCGTCATTTTCCAGGGGGGCGATGTTTCCATTCGCGAGTGTAGACGCACTCACAGCTCCGCCAGCGCCATTACTTAAAGGCAGAATAATCGGAGAACACTCACTATTTCCACAAGCGATATTTACATTCGCGATATTTCCATTTGCGATTGTAGACGGGCTCACAGCGCCTCCAGCGCAATTACTCAAAGGCAGAATATTGTGAGCATCAAATATAGTTGGAGCACAACTAAGATTATTATCAGAAACTTTTTTCAGTTCATCAATTTTGACAACACTATACTTAGTTGCTTCATTGGGAGGCTCGAAATAATTGACATTTTTTGTACCGGCAATATTCTGAGTATTGTTAAAGTTAAAATTGCACGTGGCGTTCGAAGCTAGAGCTCTAGGTTCCACCTGCTGTAGAGCTCTAGGTTCCACCTGCTGTATTGTTGGATTTGGAGACAGCACTTGTTCAGTTACAGGAAAATAAGGGTCGATCTGTATACTTAGAATGTCGGGTAATGTATCGATGTCCGATAGGTTATACGTGTTTTTAAGTGGCGCTCTAGAGACGGCTGGACTTTCACATTTATATTCATACATAGACTTACATGGTGAATTGATATAAACTATATCATCAGAGTTGTGGGCAGATTGCAGCGGATCATTGGGTGTATTGTCTGGTTTCATATCCCGGCTTAAATACGGTTCAGTAAGACTGTTGGAACTTGGTGCGATAATGGATTTAAGTGATGCCGTAGACTGAGCATTGTTAAGAATTACCGATACTGGTGGCGCAGCTGTTTTATTTAACGTAGACCTATTTGGTGTGGACTTAGGAATCAATGCGGAACCGTTACTGGTAGACTTATTCATTTTTGCAAATGAATCCGCTATAGTGGATTGTTTGAGCTTCGTCTGTGAAGCTAGTACAGATTTGATAGCTTCATCGTTTAACGCAAGGAATCGAATAAACAATAACTCTAGTTCCCTAGGACAATTAAAATTGGGAATGCTGATCCCCTTTTGTTCAAAAATATTTAATATTTTACTTAAATTGCAATAAGTTATTTCAGGAAGCGCAATGCGCATTATATTTGAATCCTGACTAAGCACAATATCACTGTAGCAGTCATAGTCGGTGACAATGGGGTGAAGCTTTTTGAGATTGTTTAGAAGTTCAAAAAGTTCACTCACAATTTTGTTCCCGACAATGTCTTGTTTAACTAACACTTCATTAACTGTGTTGTTGTAAATACCTTCTACAACTTGGACCGTTATATCAGAGAGGATACAGCAAATGTATCTAAAAAGCAGCTTATGATGAGGGTGTGAAATAGGGTCACCCTGCAGTTTCCTACTTGTAAACTTGGATGGTAACTTCGGTTTTCGACGCTTTTTTACAGTGTTAAGTAATGGAACATTTGTAAGGTAGTTATCGTCATCAAGGTATTCCAAGACACTCACTGACTGTCCACTAGGGGAGTCAGCGTTTAGACAAACTGCGTTATTGGCTGTATGATTTTCATGTGACAAGGCTAATGTAGGGCAAGAGCTAAGTCTATTACTAGTTCCATCAGCTACCTGATAATAACGGTTATCTTGCTGAACAATTGGGCTACATACCTTAATAGATTTGGCTTGGGAATTGTTGGGTGTTTCAATTTTCCTCTTGGAGTTTTGTAGCCGCTGTGAGTTGATACTTGCAGAATTAACTGTCTTGGAGACAGTGTCTTGAGTGCTCGCTCTGGTCCGCTTTGCTTTTGGAGTAAGAAAAGACGATGGGGAGTTCAGGTCCGAGACGTCGCAGGTATCCAGATTGTCCTGCGTGACAGCTTCCCCTGAATTATTAATTAGAAGATGATTTATAACCATGTTGCCTGAGTGAGGTGCCCGAGTTTTAGAAGCCTCCTTAGTTGCAGCCATCTTGGCCTGCACAGCTGAGTTGCAGCTAGGATCATCAGGAAAGAGCGATACAGAGTTGGACGCTGTAACAATATTACAGAAGCTGTATTCATCAGCTTTAGCCCCCTCGAGTGTTGACAACTCGCCTTGCTTAGACGGATGGGAGCTACTGTTGTCAGAGAGGAGAGAGTCACCCTTGGAATTGGTAAGTCTAGCGCTCGCCCTGCGGGCAATGAGAATTCCCTCAATTTTATTTACCTCTTTATTCTCAGGGACACAATAAGCCTTACATCTCATTGGAGCTTCGTGTGAAAACGGCAAAGCGCACTCCATCCCACTGCATAGGGGGCGCTCACACGATTTGTAGAGCTTATTTACATTCGGCTCTACATCCCGCTGGAGTTGTGATAGAGCGCTCCTTGCGACATCTGGTAGGGGCCGCTCAGATGATTTACAAAGTTCGTCAAAGTTAGATGTATTATCTAGTCTGGGAGTTTGACCAGAAGATTTGAACGATTCTGGTTGCTTACGGTTATTTTTGGGACAAAAACAATTTGTGCTATCAGATATTTCGTTTCTAGAATTGTTTACTAGATTGTTTGTGCCGTCAGAATGCAACGATATATTATGATTTGTGCGGTATTGGAGGTTATTCAGGTATTTATCTGAATCTTGACAAACGGCGGGATGAGTTTTGGTCCCCCCTGAGCAATTCTTGGTTATAGTCGAGACATTGCTAGGAATGATGTTTGTCATGTTTTTTGACACAAAGGGGACAGCACTGTTGGACACAGAGGGGACAGCACTGTTGGACATGGTCAAATTAATTTTGGAAGGAGCTTGCGAATTATTCATGGAAAAAGATGTCATATATATACCCATATTATTGGCAGGTGTGCAATTATTGGTCAAAACTGAATTGTTACCTGATTCGTATTCAATGTTTCCTGAATTTTTGATGAGGGTGGCGCTGTCTTCTTCGATGTACTGTTTGTTGATTTCAGCAAGAGCGCTGCCAAATTCATGCGCCTTGTGGAATTCAGTAAATGTCATGCATTTGTTGGCCAGCAAAGATTTCCGTTCTTTAAGGAGCTTGACTTTTTTAAGCTTGACCTCGTTTATGGTAGTTGCAGCATCAACTGCTTTTGACACAGAAACGTCTTTATCGAAGAAGTTGAAGACGTCACCTGGGTTGGTCTCCGGCTGGAGTGTTTCAGACGCTAGTATCCTAAGGTTGGCGTCATTGCACTCTCCGAGTTCTGAGATTAGACCCAGCATTTGATTTAGGTTTGTGTCCTTAGCTTTGAGCGCATTTAACTCGGCATCAAGTTTGATTGTTAATTTCTTGTGCCAACGGATAGTATTGGTCTGTTGAATCAGAATGAGGTTTTGTTCTTCACTGAGTTTAACATTTTTCTTCTCAATATTGACCACTTTGCTGTCAACATTTGCCAGGGACTGCTTGACTTCAAAAAGCTCGTCTTGGTTTTTCCTGAACTTTGCCTTTAGCTCATTATAGTCGCGCTTGTGACTCATATAGTCAATTATATGATCATCAACAGCTATTTTACACGCATTACGGTCAAGAGCATTCTTGGACAACGTAGCGTTGATACCTCGTATTTCCAAAGTTTTTTCATTGATGTTGTTTTCAAGCGTTTCTACGCTGTCCGCCAAATCACTATTTTCGCCAGAGGCAGCATTCCTGGTCAGAGAAATTGTGGCCGATAGGTCAGGAAGGGCGTTACCGCGCATACGTAGAAATTTAACGAAACAAGAGTATTTCGCGGCTCTAATGTTAAACATACACTCATCCATCTTGTTGAAATGGTAATGAAAACCCTTGACATCATACAGCATGTCATCCATGCTGGGTAAGTCAGCTCTACTCCTATGTTTCCCGCTTCCAAACGGGGCTTTGAAGAAGAACCCTTTTCGATTGAGGGTGCCCTTGTGTCTGAGTCTATTGGAGAGGAAAATTTCTTGTTGTCTCGCTGTTGATTCATATATCTTGTTCTTCCTAAGCCAGTTAGTGGCCAGATTGCTTGGGTAGTTGGAGGTGTCCTCTATGCTGAAATAGTAGTGCTGAGGATATTTACCTAACTCATTCGTTTGGTCAGCATTATTGAACGAATTTCTGTGTGTGTTGTTTAACTCAATGCAATCCTCATCCAGTTGCAGTTTGGTTGGGAAACCTTCACGGAACTCAATTTCAGCCATCTCGTATTTTTGACAAAATTCCACACATGTTGGTAGCACGAGTGCCCATTTGCTGTCATTGAGTAGGGACCATGCCTCTCGGATCCATGGAAGTCGCGCAGTGATACCTTTATGGCTGTTATTTGTAAAGCGATGGCAGGCGAACTTAAAGAACGCCATCTGGTCCCCAATATTTGCCAAAAACAGACTTTTGATGATTGTACTGGGGGCCAGCTGGGAACTCTCCAGATTGTCATTGAACACTACGTTGTCAGGTTCAATACCAAGCAGCTCAATGCATTCAATAAGTTTACCCAATGGAATCGGGATGATGTAGTTTGTATAAAGATCCTGATTTATGGAAGCTGATTTTGAGTTAACCATCACGTCAGGGTTACTAAAGTCCTCAACTGGATTGCCCGATGTGTATGTTTCATATTTAAGGACATTGCGCGCAAGTTCGTTGGAGCATGACCAGCTGTCCGTTCCGAACCAATTGAACACAGATCGATGGCTAGAATGTTCATTAATGCTGCTGCTGAGATTGCTGGAGAAGTTGTTTTTAGTAGTTGTAGCTTCACTTGGGGCATTGGAAGGTTTCCAGAAGCCATTGCCAGCGTCGGTAGTGCTGTCATTGTGGGAAAAACCTCTGCCATAACCAGTGCCCTGACTCCTAGCTAGACCCCTAGTATTTTGATTTCTGTAGTTTCTTCTGCGCCCTCTGTATCTACCGTCTGAATATTTATTACAAGGTTCAGACAAAACAGTGAAATGTTGACTATCGTTTGACAACGTAGTGTCGAACGTATTGTCGGACATTGAGAGGGGTCCCTTTGACGAGTTAGATTGTGAGTTGGGCGAAAAGTTGGGCAAGTAACTATTGCCTAAATTGTTGTGGAATGTGGATTCAGGCTCAAAATATTCTGTAAAAATACGTGGTTCTACCGTTGAATGGTAGCCGCTATAATATGTGTGAGTTTCAAAACTGGCAAACTTACTATGGGAGGATCCTCGATTTGTCCGACTTCCGCGGTAACCCCTGAAGCCTCGACCTCGTGGTCTGCGCATATTGTCAGAGTAGCTTTCATTGATGGCAGGAAGGGAGTTCGTGCTTTCAAAGATGCCGCGTTGAGTTGGTTGGACCATACGCCGCCGAGTTGGATTCTCAATGACACTATGAAGATTGCCGTGTTGCTCATTGCTGCGTTCAGTAGGCCTGTCCTGGGACGATTTCGGCACATAATGCGTAGAGGCAGTAGGCAGAGCTTTTTGGGCAACGTCATTTCTGTGATGATTGGGAGCAGCGTGTGCTGACAAGGATGCCATGTCTGTCAGGGATGCTGTTCTTTGGTGCTGTTCGAAGTGATGTGATTGAGTGGCAGCTGAACAGTCCATATCCATAGTATTAGTTTCATTATGGGCACCCTTAGCCCTAAGAAGAGCAATATTAACCATCCTGAACGTTAATTTATAGGTTAGGGTTTTAGGGTCTTTTCCAGGGCCGGGCCGTTAAGAGCTCGGATCGGACCCGGATCGGACCCGGATCGGACTCGGATCGGACTAGGATCGGACTCGGACCGGACCCGGATCGGACCCGTTAAGAGCTCGGATCGGACACGATCCGAAAAACTAGAGTATCCGGCCTATTTCCCGACTTTACTTCACCAATTCAGTAAGTACCTGTTAGTTTATTGACAATTTGGTTTCGATATATTCGTTCTGTGTTCGGATTTTTGGACTCACAGCTGGACGATCCACTATTGGCGAAATGTTTGGATTCGCAGTTGGTATGCGCAGAATACTTTGCGGGTTGTCGGAAGTGGTAGACCTTCCCACAATTTTTGCCAGCTATTCCTCAGCCCCTTAAATTTAAATTAATAAATTTTAAATTTTTAAAAATCCATACAGTTGTTTAGATTTTAAATCTAGATATTAGAAGAGTCGTTTTATCTTTTCCCGAAACCAAACCTACGCCGAGCTGAGTAATGACGGTTTGTTTGTTTAGCCCGCTTGCAGCTGGTTCTGGTATAAGTTTGATTCGCTCTGCTAATAAATTGAGGGAGGCAGACTCCCTGATGATTTGATGTTGGTTTAGTGATGGAGTTGGTTCTGAATAAACATTGTTATAAAGGGAGATTCATCATCCCAGTTATTTCAATACGAAGTGTAATGGGTTCTTTGACGAACTTGGACAAACGAGTTTTGACGAGTATTACTTAGATATGTGTAAATCGAAATATGTACACCTATATTTACACATACATTTGAAACATACATTGAAACATACATTGAAACATACGTTGATATGAGAAAATTAGCAGTGTTTTAATAGCTTATATGCTCATAGAAGAAAATTCCAGCAGGATGTCCTCCGTGACCATTTGTTTTGCATCGAGTTGTTATAGTTGTATTTTAGTGATTAGATAAGCAACCTTGTATTTAAGATCTGTGTGTCAGATAATCTGACAATGAGATGATTATGCCTAGAGTATTTCCTGGACAAATCCAATGCAGGATGGGCAAATAGATGGCCATATTTTAGTTAGCAAATTTTAGACCTAGTGTTTTACTTAGCAAATTTTGGTCCTGATATTTAGTCCTGATATTTAGTCAATATGAGCTTCATAAAATTGTCACGCGTATGGTCACGTGCTGCCCTTTACTCATCAGTTGACGTCCTACACTTTACCCTCCGCGTTACGTCCACAGACTTTTAGTGGCTATATTGCACGTATTTACCAGATTTCGAAGTTGATTCAGTAAGTGTATACGTGTAGATGATTAACGAGATGGAACTTACTGCTGAATTGGACTTGGACTGGAGATGTTGGCCTTGTGGATACTATCAGGTGTAAACAGTTACTCGTGCTGTACAGTTGGTGGCGGTAAACTGGACCTTACCAGGGTCTTGTAACTGGAGCAACCAGAGGGGCTTGTAACTGGAGCACACAAAGGGTCTAGCAACTGGATCACTAGCGGTCAGTAGAGGAGTTCACAGCTGGCGAGTTTGCAGCGAGTTCACAGCGAGTTCACAACTGGCGAGTTTGCAGCTACTCACTTAGCGGCTGGCGCTTTTGAAGACTAGGGTAATATTTTGCTGTCTCTAGTGAAATAAATTTGCCATAGCGTGGCGTACACTTGCAATAGATTACCTTTGTTTGATGATTTTGTTTGATTACAGCAGTATTGTGCTTCTCTATTATGGATAATCAGTTCAGTTCAGGATGCGATTATTTTACACTTAGATCAACTGGTAAATCGCCAGCTGCAAGAAACCACCAGGCAGTTTCACAGTACTGCCAATTTGTTGAGAGAGCTGAACAGTGACTAGTTGTCCCCGTTATTGCTCGCGCCTGGCGCCAGCAAACAGCAACTTGCCCGACTACCCAAAGTCACAACGCTAAAATCACACAGCTACCTAGCAGCGCTAAGCAGCAGCGCTGAGCAGCAACGTTTTGGGCACTCCGCAGTTGAAAGCAAACGTGCAGCAAAATTCCACAATAATTTCACAATAAGATTCAACAATAAAATCCACAGTAAAATTGAGCAGAAAATTCAGCAGTAAAGCTCAACAGTAGTAAAGCTCAGCAGGTGAAATATAGAAATTATTTCTCAGAAGGGTGAACTCAACAGGAACAATATAGAAATTATTTCTCGGTAGGGTGAGCTAAAGTGGCTAAGCTCCGTTTGGTAGTAGATTTTATCGGCAGGACGGCAGTGTCAGCAGAAAAAATAAAGAGGTTGTTCGTTGAAATGAAGCTCTATAGTTTGTAGTTTTGACTTTTGTGTTTGAATGATTTGGGTTGGTCTCTTACATTGTAAACATCTGATGATTACCGCTTAAAGCAATTTAATGTGAATTCAGGCATAGTGTTGATATTGGTAAACTGTCAGAAATGCAGATGTTATTGGTAGAGCAGGTGCAATTACTTTAAAGCAAATCTAAATTGTCCGTCACTTCTTACTCTTTTTCCATTTTATACCCAATTCTCGACATTTTAAACCGAAAAAGAACAACCACGATACAACCGCGGAGGATTTTACCACATTTTGAAGTACAAAGCGTTTTTGCATTTATACCGTTTGCAATCATTTCGCAATCGTTATGCAACATTACACCTTTTGGAGCATTTCGCAATCGTTATGCCATTTTGCACCGCAATATTACACCTTTCGCAATCGTTATGCAATATTACACTGTTTGGAACATTTCGCAATCGTTATGTAGTATTACAACGATTGGAACATTACACCGTTTTAAGATATTACACACTATTACACGCCATTTCTATACATTACACGCCGTTTCTATACATTACACACATTGTTCTGGATTAAGCCTATCAGCTTACTTTGAGCAAGATTTATATATTATGTAGTATGAAATAGGGCAAGTGCTTAGTTCTGACCTGTGTGCGGCTTTGATTCCTATTGGTTGCTTTGACTTACTTGATGACAGTAAATATGGCAATCATAGAAGACAATCACTTCAAATTAGAGTTTTTGAGCGGCAATATAATTTATTTGCAACAATAAACTTATTTAGTTTCATACACTTCTTTAGTGTTATACAAAACGAGAAAGCGAGGTAGTGCGGTTTAAATGGCGCTTAAATTTCAGAATTGCCGAGATATGAACAGTCGGAAGTTAGCTGGTATTATTGCTCATATAATATCTTTTGATGGACTGGAGTCAAGCAATGTGACAGCGAGGGACTTCGTTATGTGGAATATGCAACAGAGCAAGTTATTGACCAAGAGTGATACACTACAATTGTTTAGTAACTTCTCTTTATGGTATCGCTGGAGATATAATTTGGACGTGCTAGTTGTTCACCCAGTTGAGGAGACTACTGATGAGGATTTGGTAATTGTTGAGGGTGTGTGGGCAAAATTCCTGGATTTGTACAGCAGGGTAGCTAGCTTGTTCAGCACCGCGGAATTGGATTATTATGCCACCAGACGTTATGATGCTCTATGTTTTAGTTCACAGGTAGTTTACTTTTAAAGATTGTTTTGTATGAACTGAATAATTTGTCTATAGCATTCATTGGAAAGTGTTCGACGAACTGGAAGTGGAGTTGATAAGGCTAACGAAGACGTAGAGGCCAAGGAGCCAGCGATTAGATCGGAGAGCGACGATATATAAAGTTGCTGTTTCTTTATTCAATACATTTAAGGCAAACTAATGTTTGAGTGTTTGAAGATTTGTTAATTTACAGCAGTAGATTGGATTGTAATAAACTAGGGGCCTTTATACCCCATTGGTCGTCATGTTGTACATGTTGGTGTACAGTATGGGGATTAATTTTATTCGAACAATAACTATTTTACTCAGATAGACAATTGTTACTGCCAATAGCTAGCCTAGGCAGCAGTGACAATATTATAGATTCTGATACAGTTTGCTATGCAGATCATGCTTAATTTTGTCAGGATTGTTAGTCAGTTAATAAAGAGCATACTGCAAGGAGGAGACGGTGTTCTAAACTTTTGAACACTATCATTTGATTCACATTTAGACGTCACCCTAAACTTTTGAGTTGGTCTTGCGAATTGCACTCCTTGGTATTCTGGCTTGGGTTGTCAGGTGTATGTTGATGTCCTAAACTTTTGAACATCACATGGGATTAACAGCGGACAGCCCTAAACTTTTGAGCTGTCATGATAATCAACCTTAAGCCATGACAATCAACCTTAAGCCAGATGCTCAACTTAAGCCAGATGCTCTTCATATGAAAGGGCAAAAGTCAGACTTGACCCCATTAGTCAAGTTTTGACTCAGTGTTTTGACCTTGGCAGTTTGACTAGGAAGCACTTATGCCTCAGTGCTCACTTGCTAAATGGACAATTTGTACAGCTTAAACTGTTGCCCTGCATGCTATGCGCACATGAGAATATAAAATAGTGTGATGAGAACATAGACTAGAACATAGACTAGAACAGTATTAAAAGGCAATGTTTGGCATAATATTCAGTGTTGTGAGTTGCTTGCGTCAATTTGACGGTCACCAGCCGCCAGCTGCCATCTGCATGTAATCAGTTATGGTCGAGTTGATTAAGGGCTGAAAAACTCGTTGTGCACTGCTACATCCACCTGCTAATTCAATGTTGTTTCAGTTGTGGCTCAATAAATTAAGTTTTGGTGCGGATTCGTTAGGGATTCGTTGGTGATTCGTTAAGTATACTGTAGCCTCGTATGTCCTGAATAGTTAGCTTTCGGCTATATTATGTTTTACCTGTGGTAGACTGTGCAAGATGATGTAGGAGACTGTGCCGGTTGGCGTTGTTGTGCTGTAGCAATTCGGGCGATTAAACCTTATATATTAAATTATAAACACGTAAACTCGCCTTTGCATCCATTGATTGGATACAAGCATATAGTGTTCTATCAAAATTGAGTCCGAGAGAGTTTAAACTAGTCAACAAAATCGTGTAGTTAACAATATGTCAACAGTAGGACGTACCAGCAGTAGCTAAGCTGTACTTTCTTAGGAGTACTTTGATGGCCGATGAGTTGATCGTTGCTTACAGTAACTGAATTATAACCATTGGTATAACTGTGAGCATGTACTCATACTCAAGCAGATGCGTGCCAAATCTCAGGTTTATTGCAGAAAATGTCACAAAATCAGAAAATTGGGATTAGGCCTAGGGGACATAGGCCTAGGGGACATAGGGCAAATACTAGCTATAACTGGAGTGTTTAGCGCTAACTTAAATGCTAGATTACAAGTTATAGTGCTTTGGCATGCGAGTTAGAGTTATACAGTAAGTTCACAAGATTAACGTTTGTTCTACGTTTGTTCTACAAAGATTTCTCTATTTATAACTATTCTGTGTTCTCTATTAGGCTTTTTATTTTCCTCTCGCAGCAATCATAGAAATAAATGAAAAGAAATAATAAATAAGCAAAAAACGAAAAACGTCCTAGCGTGACAATTGTTTTCTCGGACTTCCATTGTTTTCTCGGACTTCAATTGTTTTCTCGGACTTAATTGTTTTCTCGGACTTAATTGTTTTCTCGGACTTAATTGTTTTCTCGGACCTAATGAGAAAATTATTATGAAAGGTTTCCGAATGCACTTCTGATATAGTAAATTCGCGGGGGCGGAAGTCACCTTGA
>SCLE01030284.1:0-18524 GCA_004367955.1 Bathochordaeus stygius | reverse complement strand
GGGGGAATTGGGGGGCATGTCGCCGGGGGGGGATGATTTTGGACCGAGGGCGATGCTGAAGGACGATGTTGTTGGGGAGTTCGAACATGCGACGGATTTGGATATTAATTCGGCGCAACTGTACATGAACAGGTCGAAGCTGGTCAAAATGTCCCCGGACGGGGGACGGAGGTCGCAAGGCAGTCCCGTTTCGCGCTATTCGTCCCGTTGGTCTGTTGTCTCGCATTTTTCTGGGAAAAAAGCGTTGTACGACTATACCGGCGCCGCGTTGTACGACCCGTGGTATTATTGCCATGCGCGTCTCAACGGCATCGACGCCGGCGCCGGGGGAGCGGTCCTCCATCGTCCATGCGCCCGGACAACCCTCGCAGAGCTGTTCCGCCGAACCGCGCCCTCCTTGTCGCTCTTCGTTTTCGCGACGTTGTTGAGTTCCGCGCTGAGACTGACGGTGTCGTTGTTCGCCTCGGCCCTGGCGCTCTTCCTACCAGACGCAGATGGAGCTCTTCCGCAGCCAAACCGCGAAAGAAATCACCACCTCGACCTCACCCGTCCTCTTCCACCCCACCCCGAACGTGCTCCAGACATTGTTGGCGTTCTCGCACCCGTCCACGCCGAACGGGTCGTGCCCCGACTTCGTCGAGTACGGCTACGACATTACCGAGAAGATCGGTTCTTCGGACGGGGACTGGGACTGGAGCTTCGACCAGAACTTGGTCTGCGTCAAGGTGGCGTTCCTGGCGTTCTTTTTGGTTTGGGAGCTGTCAAGGGTGTTCGAGTACGCGGCGGACGCGCGTTTGTTGCTCTGGGCGGAGGGGAAGGTGCGCGAGGAGGCGCGGATGAAGGGGGAAGCGAGGGCGGCGCGTGTCCATATGGAGGGTTGGAGAGGAGGACCCGGATTCGTTGACGGAGACGAGCATGATTTGACGGGGTTGGGGTCGGGGGGGCTGGACGGCGGAGGTTCGCCGGCGGGGGACGGTGAACTGGAGGTTGGTTTGTTGGATGACGCGGCTCTGGGCAGCGAACGGTCGCGGCGCCGGGGGCAAAGAGATGGACCAAGATTTTGTGGATCTCAGCATTCAGAGCGAGTAAGGAGGTCGTAAGCACCGGTATAGTCGGTAGAAGGGAGAGGAACATGGAGTAGTGAAAAAAAGGTCGTTTTGAAGATATATATTCATTATTGCAGGGTCGTCGACGTCGCATAGTAGGAGCATGTTGTACGAAATGAATCACACGAGTTACATTCGCGGTAGGAGCGGTCACATCGCAACAGGTAGTATGGTCTCGGTATAGAGTCCCATCATTATAGTTGCGTAGTATAGCAATCACGAAATTAAGTATGCTTTCAGTGTAAAAACATCGTTTGTGTGTCTAGGAGGTTGCGGCGGCCTATGTTTATTCCGTCGGCGTCGAGGATAATCTTCACAATGAGAATACAGTCTACATAAACCCTGTTGGTCCAACCAGGGCGCGACCCAGCCTTGCTCTGGAACTGTATGGTGTCGCTAATTATATCTTGCACGTGTCTGTCATGATCGGTGGTGCCGAAGAGAGGACGGGGCACGTTTCCACGACGGTTAGGCATGTGAGCATCATCGTATTATCCGGAGATGTCTGCGTCTCCAGTTGGAGGAAGCATTTTGGTGGAATCTAACCAGTCGACCGGTTGGATCGCAAAAAAAATCAGCAAGCATAGTAGCCCTGACCGTTTTCTTAACGTCGTTTTCCAGCAAACGCGTTTTCTTCCAGGGATCGTTTTGCTGGCGCAAGGAACGTAAACGTATTGAAAACGAGGTGTTCATCATGTTGGTATAAGTAGGCGTAGGGTGCTCAGCTCGTGCGTGGCGGCGTTTCGTGGGTGCGGAGAGTCTCCGACATTTTCGTGATGTGTGCGAGGACGCAAGAGGCCGTTCTCACGACATTTCGATTATCTCTACAAGAATCCATAACAGCGCACCACCCGTCTCAGCTTCTCCGACGAAGCACGTAGCAATTTATCTTTTGTGCTTCTATCGTTCGGACATCTTGTACAACAAGAATAAACTTTTTCCTCCGTGCTTCGTTTTCCCGAGCTGGCTACCGTTTTCTTCGGCCGGCGTCCAGCACAGAGGTCGCATTGGTAGAGAGTATAATTAGTCCTCGTCCGGACGTTCACGTTCGATACAAGAACAATAATATCACGAAGAGAATCAACAATCGCCCGGTTGCGATCCCGCTCCGGCGGTCGTTGAGGTTGAGCGCGAGAACTCATTTGTCTTGTGTCCGCGCTAGATCTAAACCATGTCTCATCTGTTGGGCCAGGGCTCCGGTCCGGGCACCCCTGTGGCCGCCGCGGAGCCGACCTTTGCGGACTGGTCCGGAGGGTTTGGGCCTACAGAAAACAGTTCCAGCACGGCAGGTGCAGAGTGCGCACCCGCACGCACAACGTCAGGTGGCGTCGGCGTGCAGGGTGCCTTCGGCGCGCACGCACAACATCCACATGATGCACAGCAGTATGATCCGCAGTCGGCCGCTCCTCGCGGATCTTCCGGTTCGCCGCAATTCGATAATTCCTACGGTCCGAGCTACGCCACGAACGAGTCGAGCTACGGAGGTCCGAACACGAATGAGTCGGGCCACGGAGGTCCGAACAATCCTCCGAACAATTCTCTCTACGGCGGACAGCCGCACACCCCCCCTCGCGGGAACCCGTTTCCCGGGGAGCATCTGCCGTCGCCGGTCAGTGAGCAGCAGGATGATCTGAGCGCTCAGCTGCATCAGGCGTCGAGCGCGAACTCCTACTCGCCCAGCAACGGTTTCTATTCCCACGCGCAGGGCTACGACGCCAATCAGTACTACAACAACGCGTCTCCCGGTAATCCGGGCGGTGCGGCCGCTCCGCATCCTCCGAGCACGACGACGCCCTCCCGTCCCGCGGTCACGAGCGCGTTCGGCCGCGGTGACCAGCGATTCGGCGCTTCGTCGCCCATCATTGATGAGCGTTCGTCGCGTGGTTCGCCGGTGACGGATGAGGAGGGTCATCAGATCCCCAGGGGTGCGGCGCTCGCGGCGAGCGGGGTGGCGGCGGACGCCGCGGATTTTTCGGTCTTGCAACAAGAAGCGAATCGTTCGTGCGTCAGATTGAGATTTAGACGATCAGCAAGGAGGTCATGGTAGTGAACAAGCCGAGAGGGCGGCGCTATTGAAACATGTATTCGGATCTTCCGCAGTGAGAATGATTATGATCAGATGATGTAGCAAGTTCAAGTGCAAGAGAGAGGGGGGGGTGAGAGCGCTGCGGTAGCATGATTGGCTGTTGCCCAACCTCTTAATAGGGCTGGCGTAGCCGCCCTCCCTCGTGCGCATATCCCGGGGGTAACATGGACGTGCCGGCGTCCCAAGATTCCGGTTGCTTAACAGGGTTCTTCGGAAGGTCGAGTGAGGTCTCTTCCACTGTTAAGGCTTCGGCAGTCAAAAAAAAAAAAAGTGCAAGAAAAGGAAACGTCTTCGTGCCATTGTGCATAAACTCAACTACTAGTGGTCTTTATGTTTTCTGTTCCCCCACAGGTTCGGCGATGACGGTGCCTGGTACGGCAGGAAGGAGTGGGAGCAGTTCGAGGCCGGAGACCCCACCCCCAAACCAGCCACCCCTCGTATGAGTGGTCGCAAGGGTAGGGGAAAAGACGCCGCCTTTGTCCGGCCTTTGACGGAGGAGGAAAGCGACCTGCTGAGAAAAAAGCACGACGGCTTTCAGTTGGCGCAGGACGAGTACGACGACGCTATCGACGACAAACCGGATACGCTCGGGGTCACGTACGATCGCAACCGCTCCTGTCTTCGGTTCTCCGGCATCGTGTGGATCTTGTTGTTCGTGTGCGCCAACGCCTTCGTTTTCTACCTGCCGGTAGGAGTGGGGTTTGATGATGGGGGTGCGCTCTGGGAGAGCGTGATCATGATCATGATCATCAAGATTCTTGTGTACGTTCGGGAAGAAGGCAAGAATGCATGAGTTTTAGACGAAAATGAGATGCAGTCATATGTCGTTTTTTCGAACACAACGACATGGTAGAGTGGCACGATCATTTAAGAATTATGTTTGTTCATCCGTCAGGTGCGTCAGATGTTGCGGTTCCAACACATCGCCGGTTGGCCGACGTTCCTACGGCCGATGAGCAAATCGGGACGGTACTGCGACGAGGACGAGCTGTATTGGAACGGGCATTGCATCGCTGGAAAGGACTACAACGAGGGACCGAAGGCGGCGAGTTTCCGGATGTGCAGAGGATTGAAGGGTGGGATGCCGGCGAGCAAAAATGTGGATGTGAAGTGCGAGGGAAAGCTCATGCTGGTGAAGAGTCAAGATCCTTCGCAAACAGAAATCAAGATCGTGCGCGTCAAAAACGATGCAGTTGCAGGCAAAGAGCAGTCGTACCCGGGCGACGATGTTCTTCTCACCTTCTGGCGGGTCGATCAAATCGCGGAAATCGTGCATCCTGGTGTTGATCCGACTGCTACGTTCGATGCGGATCGGCACGAAATTGGGGATGAAGTGACCGTCGAGAAAAAGTTTCTTCTCATCAGTCCCCGTGTACGGAAGTGGTTAAAGAAGGAAGATGTCGACAGTTGGTGGATCAAGCACGTCGGTAAGAAATACAAGGATGTCGACATTATCAAGGGAAAGGTTCACAAAGACAGTGACCAGGATGCGCATCAGAATCGCCGGACAGTTATCATTGAATTTGACGACCCAGATCCGACGCTAACCGGACCGGGCGCCAAAATCAAAACGGAGGGTATTGCATGGGAGGCGGTACAATCAACGAAAGGTCGTCTGGCATCAGTTTTTGCTACGGGTGATTGTCGTCCTCCCTTAACCGAGGACGAAAAACGCGACGATCGCAACAGGCGGAAGCGAAGCGGAGACAGGAAGACCATCAAGGATACGGAAGATCTTGTCAAAGCTGAAAAGGAGGAACTTGACGACGTTCAGAATGATGATCTACAGAAAAACCAGCAGTGCAAAAAGATTGCCTATTGGTATGAGCATGTCGACGGAGGTGGGGACGGGAAGAGCACAACTAAGGACGCCAAGAATTCGATCGTCGATCTCGACCCCGACAAACCGAATACGAATACAAAGCATGTCGTTTTCTTCGATGAGCCAATTGGATTCTCAGGCCCCCGCCCTGCCGATAAAGATTACGAGGAGAGAGTCGGCCAGCAGAAACAAGCGCCAGTGCGTGCCTTCCGACCCAAGCATTTCTTCATCCATGAGAAGCAGGTCGACGACCTACTTAAGATGAATGAAGCCTCCGGTATGGCCGTCAGGCCACAGGCTATGCTCGACCCCACCGGCGTCTTCTCGATTCGGGAAATACAGTTGGTTCTTGACACCGAATCCCAGCACGAGCTTTTTGCGAAGGGTATTTTCAGCCCGACCTTAATGCAGAACCAGATTCTTGGCGAATACGATCAGTTCGGAACATTCGGTCGTTTGCAGCAAGATGGTTACACGACCACTCTGGCACGTTTCGAACGGTATTGCAGGATGTGACAATGAATTTTCTTCAGTGTCACCAAGATTCCATCTTTGCATGCGCACGCGGTCACTCAGATATCTGATACCCCAAGAAGGTATGATTCCCAAACATTGTCATCACATGTCTTTGCTTTTGCATTCTATTTCTGAGCAGCCCCCGGAACCTGCACAGTATCGAGCCTCGCTCTGCACGCGACAGCCGAAGATCACAGCCCCGCATAATGTCGCGGTGTGCCCAATAAATCATCTATATAAATTCTTTCTTCTGTATAGGAATCCCCGACACGAGGAGTACAATCTCGCGATCGGGTTTTCGGCGGATCTCATGTGTCCCATGTGGTCGGCCAAGCGCGACTTCGGGGAGACGCATCGATTCCCCGTTCAGTCTGAGATGGTCTACGAAGTCAACGACTACGATCACGACAGGATTGACGACCGTGCTAACAGGGTCTTGTCCCGAGAAGATCAGTTCCGCGTGTTGCCAGTGCAATTTCCGTCGCGATTGGACCCTCTTGGGTTGCCGTTCTTGACCAACGTTTGTCTTCAACACAAGGCTCTCCAGACGCCGCGTTTCTGTCCCCTAAAAGAAGAATTCACTGAGAAGTGTGCCTACCCTGGATATTTGCAAGCAGATGATTGGACGGATAAAACTAAATCTTACGAACGTTATCCGTCCGATAAATCTGGGAAAGTCGGGGCGCCCATTGGATGCTACGGTCGTGGTAAACAGAACAAAGATATCCACATCGCATTCAAAGGGAAGCGGCCATCGGCGCGCACTGAGTATACCACTGCTATCATGAAAATGCATGAACGTCCTGCGTATGCAGAGCTTTCCTGGATTAAGCGAAATTTCCATACAGCTCCGGGCGACAATTCTCCAAGGTTCTATCCGTCCGTCGCGAAGAAGATCCTTACCCTGCGATTCTCCGTTCAAGATTGCGTTGCTAACAAGATCGACAAAGACAAGTGTCCAAAAATTGAAATCGACGTCTCAAAGCCTGGTAAGACCGTCAAGGTGTTCACCGATAAGGAGAACTACAAATGCGCCGATATGTACGAGATCAAATCGGGAAAGGTCTATCTTCAAGGCTTTGGCGATCGGAATCTATATTTGTACACACCAGATCCCGGAAACGCCATTGAGCTGCGCCTGAATGGTTGGTATGTGAATGCCCAAGAAGTGGCATTTTTGATTCCGGATGATGATGGAAACTATCCTGCGACATTGCAGCCTGAAGTTTGGGATCTCCGTGCCTGTAGTTCTGCAGATCCTCCAACGACGCCGGACACGGCGACCTCGGCCGATACGACTGTTGTTCCTACGTTGCCCACGTCCCCGTCCGCGCTTGCGGCTAATGTTGGCGCCGCCCTCGGCGATGCGTCCTCGAAATTTCCCCCAGAAATGCGAAAAATCACGCTATGTAAGATGAGTTTTGTTCATGTCATCCAATCCATTAGGAACAGAGGGTTATTGTTTCAGTTTGAGAACATTTCGTGCCACCGCAATCTGTGTGTTCATTGAGGTGGCGTTGCCGGGGGAGCAGACTCAAATATGCATGCATATCGATTATGGTTCTGAATGAATCTCTCTCAGTTGAACCTCACTGGGTCAAGCTCGTCGACCGTATGGGACAAAAGTTCGTCAACATGCATATCCGTGGCGCTTCGTTTAACTATCAGAAATTATCTTCCAATGAGTTGGCAAAAAAACGGCATGGACACGAATTAATTCCGGCAGAGTGGTTGATGCACGACGTCGAGCGCGACACGCGTGCGATGTCCAGAAGCATCGCGTTACATAAGCAGGGTCTTGAGGACTTGCAAGAGCCCGCAAATTCCTGCGCTGATGATGCTCAATGTCAGGTTGATGCGTCGACCCGCAAGATCAACTTGTTACTCGATCAAGTGAACAATCTCGCTCAGCAAATCTCATTGGAACAGAGCCAGCCAAGTCCAGACACTGTGGAAATACGGATTCTGAAAGAGCGTAAGAAAGGCATGGAAGCTTTGGTGGACAACGAGAAGAGCCATATCCCGGGTCTTTTGAGGTTGGCTGGTATGACGGATGATCTCAGGAGACAGGTGAAAACAACTATAGATAGGATTACGATGTTGGACGAGGAGGCTATGCTACCCGAATTGTCTTCCGGTCTGCATCTGTTGTACGATCGCGGCGACATCTACGAATACTATAAGCAGCACTACAACGAGGAGCACACAAAACACATGCCGCCGCGAGGTTTGAGCTCGGCACAAAAGGAGAAGTACTGCGATCAGCAAGTTATGTTTGAAAAAGAGAAAAGCTTCCTATACAGCCATCTGGCGGTGGAGGTGGCTCAGATATATCTCGACATCGCAACCCCAATTGTAGAGAACAAAGAAATGATCTTGCTCATCGGCGTTGGGGCGACCACAGCTGCGAACATCATCTGTATCTGGTTTCTCGGAAGAATCGTGTATCTCGCACTACTCCTACTGGTGCTCGCCTACGGGGTCTTCTACATCTGGGTGAACGTGGGATTGTTCTATGTCACACAGGTTGCATTGCCGTGCTTGCTACGCCCTTTTATAGAAATATTTTTTGTTCCTTTGACATTATCCTCGCAAACAATTTTTCCGTCAGACTTGCGGGAGCTTCCTGTTCTTTGGTCCGAAGATTCTGCTTCCGAATCACCACTACAAGGATGGGACGAAATTCGAAGAACTCGTCAGAAATCCAGATGTCCACATGTGCTCGCGTGGATTGCATGTTGGAGCACGCCCCCCGCCAAACAATCCCTTTTCATGGTAGGAGGTGTCCGTGCGCATGCGCCGTGGGCGCAATCGTCGTATTGTCTGAGTCAGATTTAGATGCGGTTCGTTTATTTGGAACACATCCCTCCTCAGGCATTGGCATTTCTGCGACCGTTTCTACACTGGCGATCAACACTACAACCTCTTGGGTCAATGGGCCTTGTTCATCGTCGTTTTCGTGCTCAGTACCATCATCCTCGTGCGGTTTCGCAGTTGGTGCGTAAATGGTCGGCTCACGGTGCGGCTCCTGCAGGCGGTTTCCAGTTTGGTTTGGGACGTCCCCGGCATTGCTATGATGGCTCCCCTCATGGCAGTCTGCGTAGGATTCTTCACACTATTGACGTTCCGAATGGCGATCATCTGTTTCATACAGCTTGACGAACGCTTCTTCGTGAACAGTGCCGCCAGCTCGGTTCTGCAGTGGTTCGCGGAGCTACTCACGACGCCGCTGCGTTGGTTGATGTCGGCCCAAGTGGTTGCGCGATTTGTGGATCAACATCACTCGATGATGGTACGGATCGTAGCTATCCTTGGCACCTTCATGGTCTATGAGTGGACGCGGTCGTTTCTGCACGGCACGATCATCACCACAATCTCGAGGGCGGTGGTGGTGTGGTTCTTCGACGGCGAGCACGACAACATCAAGGACAATCCAGGCGATTTCGTGCCGAAGCTGTGTCTCGGCGGGCGCAGGCGTGACTCAACCGATTCAGTTTTCGACGAGGAACTCTTGGCGGAGCTGGACGGCGGGGACGAGGAAACTCAGGCATTGTTGGCGTTGGAAGATGGCGACGAAAAGGCCGGCCCCGACCGAGGATCTACCCTCGACGTCGCGGATGACGGAGCTGATGTGCAGCAGAACGACACTTCGCGAAGTGGTCCAGACGCATCTACAGCTACCGCAGTCGGCGAAGACGCCGGCACTCAGGGTGCGACCGAATCGTCTACGGGTGCTGATTTCGCCGAGAGTGCACTCGAAACTGGTGTCAATGAAGAGAACGACGCCAGCGCCGTCTCAGCCGATCTGCATCTCGAGCCACCCGCGACGCTCGTTCGAAATAAGAAATCGCGGAGATGCTGGACTGGCAAGGTCAAGAATATCACGCTCGGTATTCTTCTTCTCCCCGCGACGCTCTTCTTAATGGTTCTGTGCAGCTTCTGTTTCTTCAAGCATTGGGTAGCATGTCTGTGGCATTTCGGCGGTGCAATTTCGTTCGGGGCGTTCCTGTACACGTTCATGTGGATCATCCGAATCCTCATGCAACTCGATCCCACGGGAAGTCTAAAGACCAACGTCGTCTTCGTGGTGATGGCGATTGTTCCCATGTCCAAACTCTACGTAGGAGGGGATGGTCATGGGATCATTTAGACCAAGGGGGTCATTTAAGCTCCATTTCTTGGACAAGGACATCAGTGCATGGTTTTGGACATCGATGTAAATGATGGATTCTCAAAACGCATTGGCATTGTCACGTGTTTTGACTTTTTCCTTATCGTCCACATTTCTCTCTAGACCTACATGGCCTTGGATGGTGGGGGTTTCTCCGCAGCCTGCCGTCGCGCGCTCGCTGTAATCGCACGACATCCGAGTCAATTTATCTGCAGCGAGATCATCGTCGGCGCCGTTTCGCTCCTGACCTACGTTGCCGTCATTCTCCTCGCGTTCGAGCTGTCTATTCGGACGGCCCCGGCGGGCAATCAGCTCACGCACCGCAAATTGTTCGGGCTCGGAGAGACGGCGTGGGATTTGGCCGGACTGAGCCACGATGAATCTAAGGACGATCTCGATCACACGGGCAAAGTCTCTGGCGCATCTGCAGCTGCTACGGGCGGCGGCGACGGGCCAACTGTCGCCGGTGTTCCGATGAAAAAGGATGACAAAACAAATGGTTGGGAGGCTGAAGAAACGACCACCAAGGAAGAATTTTCGACGCCCGAACCTAAACTGAAGAAGGCGCGCACATCGGACGATGTTGAGTAGGATTCTCATTCGATGAGATAAACCCGTACGCGGGATCACTCTACATTCGTTCCTTATTTTTTGGCATACAAGATCAGTACGGCACAAATGCAATAGCCAAGAAATTATTCCGGACCAGAATGAAGTTGCGTAGTTATGCGTAGGCGTAGTGCATGTTGTTCTTTCCATGCCCATTGATCCTTGTTTCCACCCTCTTCCAGGCTCACAGATTGGATCTATCCCATCATTTGCATGTTGACAGCGTTCTTCTTCACGCGGGATATGTGACGGCGATCGACACGATGTACGTGTGCTGCATGCGGGACATAGAGGATTTCGACAGCTTTCATCTGCGGCGACTGAACATGCGGGATTTGCGCATCGCGATGGAAAGCGCTTTTGAGGAACAGCTGGTGGCAGATCGCAAGGCGGCGGCGCGGGATCACATGAATCTCATGATCCGCAAGCGGAAAATGATCAAACGTCTAAAGCGCGAGGCACAGGAGATAGAGAACCGACGTCGGGAGATGTATTAAGGCGGGGCGCGTCACACGTTGTGGAGCTTTGTTGTGGCACGTGGTGGGTTTCCTCCCAACAATTTGGATATTTTTTCGCAAAGCGGATAATATATACGATAGTACAATCGATTTTTTTTACATCGTTGATGTCGGAGGTAGATCTCCGAATACAGCCGAGGAGATCCGGCAGTTAATTTCTCTTTATAGGGTGCACGGATTTTCAGCGTATATTTCCGTCGGTCGGCACGAATATCATTAGTAATATAGAACGCAAACTATCATGGCAAGAATACCCAGCAGAGACGGGTTGTTTTTCTTTATCCTCCGGTCTCTTGCCTGTACAAGTTCGAGTTTTCTTGCGATCGCGATCTTCATTTTTGAATCGAGTGCTGTATGTCGTTCTCTTCGTTCGATGATGGTTGAAAGGAATTCCAAACAATTTGGCCTGGGGCGGAGCAGGTTGCTTCAAATCATTATCCTTGTCGTCGTTCTGAGAAGTTTCGAGTTCGGGTTCGACCATAAATGGTAGGTCTGTGGGATCATGTTTTTGTTTTCTGAAATCTAAATTATCGTGTTTCGGATCGAGAGCGGTGTTGCGTTCGTGTCTTAAGTGGAAATCTGTAGTGGTGCTCAGTGATCCCCTGATTCCGAGCAGCGGAAATTCAAATTGGTTTCTCTTGTGCCGTCGTGTCTGAGATCGTACAATTGTAGGCTCCAAAATTTTTGGGCTGCGTTATTGTTCTACGTTCATAGCAGTTGATTTAATCGATACAAGATCACAATCGTTCCAGATAGTTGGTCCAAGAATCTGACTCGCACATTATCTTCAAGAAAGATCATTCTTGGTCCGTCCAGGAAAATGGTTCTTCATCATGCTATCTTTTGCTATTTAGCTTTGTTGGTCACGTCTATCAATGCTGCCTCTAGTTCGGCTTCCCTGGAGGGTCCCCTTGCCGCTGTAAACGGTCCAGCGGAGTTGTTGTCTGTCTCTGAGGAAGAAGTTGATGAAAGGCGCAGGATTTCCTTTAAGCTGACCGATAGTGCTTTGGCCATATTTCAGCAGCTGACCGGGCCGGTTTATGTGGTTGGTCTCCAGGGAAGCGCGCAGACGGGCAAGTCGACAAATCTTTCGTTCTTCGTGCGCGAATGGTAGAGTGAATCGGAGTGAGTCTCCATTTTCGAATCGGTATATCTGTCACTCTCAGGTGTTGGCTGAAGAGCTCAGTAGGTCTTTCGTTGACGACCTTGATGTTACGCTTGGCGGTGCGTCGTATATTTCCTTTGCGAGGAAGCTTGGTTGGATTGGCGAAAAGGGCAAAAGTTCCAGTGTTGATATTCGTAAGTTTCTGAATTTCTACGAGTTCAACCGGGCAAAGCTTCTTGGCAACAAGAATCTCAAAGCGATTCACGCATCGTCTACGGCGGCGGTGCAGGTTCACGCATTTCCTGCGGGGGTGCGACCCATTCACAGTGGTTCTCATCTTCCTTACCCTGTCCGACGGGCCCCGTACCCATTTCTTGCATCTTCGTCCAATTCCAATCTATCCATAGGTCCTGTGACACAGGGGGCCCCGTTACTCAAGTAATTCAGAAAAAGTTAACGGGATGTTTTTGTGCAATCTCTTCTGTTTCAGTAAGCACATCAAAGTGCTACATTTCAGAAGCTTTTGGTGAATGCGTATATACATTCACACGAGTGAAGGTGATGCGCCGTACACGGAGCGTCATTTTTGTCTGGCTCTCGTAAAGCCCAAACCCCAAGAAAGTATTAGAGAAACCCCCGGGTCTGCCCGACAGTGTTTCCTAGTGCGGAGCGCATCGTCAGGAATGCGTCGACACGTCGTGGGCCGTGGTCGATTGGTCACACATGATATCGAGATTCCCAAGCTTTGACCTAACCCCCAGACGATTGGGATACAATACTAGGAATATGATGTTCGTTGTGCTTGTGTTTCGATTGCGATGCTGAGGGTGCAGCTCTCTTCAGTTTGTTTGTCTGAGAATGTGGGATGTGTCGTCGGTTGTTTCCAAATATTTGTGTGAGATCTAAATTCTAAAACCTACATGATGATCTTCTTTGCTCGTCTCGTTCATGCAATTACAGAGTGGATTGTTCATCAGTCTCGCGTCTGTTGGTGGTGCTTCGTTTAAGATCTGAGATCCAAGCAATTGCATGCCGTTTCGGGTTTTCATTTTCCAACAGATTCAGGCCCCATCTGGTTCCACGCGACCGGTTAGTAGAGGATTTAAGCAAGAACGAAACCGAAACCAAGAATCGCATTCGGTATAGATTGCAATCATGGGTGGAATCACTCCACGAGGACGTGGAACAAAGATGATCTTGGGTGTCCTCTTTCTGTGTGCAAACACAGACGCCATGGATGCCGGACGTCTGGTCCAGCTGTTTTCTGGCGATTTCGTGAAATGGCGCGCATGGAAGGTGCCTGACATCAACATCGACGGTCTTGGTCGTGAGGTCAGTGAAGCATCGTCCGAGGAATTGAGCCCCATCGCTAACAGCATCAGGGCGGCTTCTGATGGTTCGTCGAGCAGTGTCGCTTGGATTAAGCAACCTCTGAAAGCCATCACGACCAGTGTGGTCTCCGCGATCTTCGAGGCGAAAGACGAAGTGCTGCACACAACAATGTCACGATCTGTCCGCCCCGCGATTGGTTGCCCACCCGAGACGAACAGTTATTTTCGCTTCATTTCGAACGGATCTGGATTCGACGAAGCAGAATGCGATGCGAGCAAATCGTCGGTTGGTTCGCAGCATAGCGTCTTCCTGGATTCCTCTGAGCAAACAAAATACGCGTGGCGAGTATGGAAGGTCACAAAAGAGGGGGGGTCCCGCTTCCAGTTGCACAAGCCTGTTGTTTCTCGGAAACTAGTGCGGAATTTGTCGTCAAAGAAGTCGTCCCCGTCCGAAGCCGTTGTGTTTCTACCACGGATTGAATCGCTGAGCGACGCGCGAATTCGTCCGGGTGACATGGTAGCCTTACAGTACGAGGCGATCGATGCCGAGGACGTTGCGGAGAGCGCCGGAAAGTCGTTCTGGTTCGCGGCTGCTCCTGCAGTGGGACATCGTGTAGACGTGCTCGCGAATTCTCGTGCTGGTCCGTCGTTGGCAGCTAGGCATGTCTTCAGAATCGATTTTCACTACGAAGGCAATGTCAGCGATTCTGGACAAGTGATCTTCAAGCTCCGTCTCAAATCCGGGGAGCGGTCTGGGGGTCGCGAGGATCTTGAGCGGGAGAACGTGAAGTTTCGTCGTCTCCCTATGAATCTCACTTCCCATTCCATTGCGTCCTTTGGTGCTTCAAATGGAGGTGATCTCGAAGCCAAGTTCGGGTATCATATGTCCGGAGGTGGAAAAATTGCCGGTGATGTTATCGGGAGTGCAGTCTCACAACTTGCTGGTCAGGCCCAGGGAAGGGCTTCCGGTAGTGCGGGTATGTGTGCGGACGCCAATTGATAGGAGGGGGAGCGGGAGCAAAAAGTGGTGCGAACGCTAGGATTGGCGGCGGTGCGCTAGCGGGTGCAGACGGTCGGGCAGCGGGCGACATCGGGGGTGGCGTTTCCGGTGGCCTGCAGTCTCGTTTGAACGCCGATGGTAGTGTTCAGTCTTCCTTCCATGGCACGGCGACCGCGTCTCGGGCCAGCTTCGATATGGGTGTGACGAATTTCATAGAATTCCAGCTGCAGGAGTTCGAAATCCAACGGGACGTCGACACGGTCCATCTCGCGGACGACGATTTCCACGAAAAAACCCTGGCTGCTGTCAGCGCACTATCGTGGGACGTCAAACGGACCCTCCTATTGTATAGCATCGTGGTGCAAAACGACATGGCAGGCACCATGCATTTTTTGAGGGGTCCGAACACCTTCGATTTCCCATCGCTTTCCGGAAGCGAGGGAGAAGACGATCCGCGTCTCGGCTCTGTGATTAGCCGCGGGCATCGTGAAGGTTGGCTCGGCAAACGCGAAATGCTGCAATCCGAACTAGACCATTTTTTTCTTCGTCTGTTTTCCCGATATTTTAATCCCGAGGGCACCAACGAGAATGTTGCCCCGATCTTCTTGGCAGAGGATATGCTTCCAGGAATGTCCTCGATGTTTTCGCAGCCGGAGATTTCGAAAAGTTGCCCCGACGTGAAGAATCCAAACGATCCGGCGGGCTGGTCCACCTCCGACCTTCAATGTTTGGACAAAATGATCTTAAATCGTTGGACTGCTGACGTAAACGAGCTTGGGGAAATGGTATGGGCTCCTTTTTTTCCCACAAGATTGTGGACGCGGAAAAATCTGATAGAGCGGTATTTCTACATTCACACAACGTGGTGGCGGTTTCTTCGTCTTGGATGTAGCGGGAGATCCGATGGGAAATCTTTATCGTTATCCAGCGAGGGCCAGTTCTAGGCGGTCTGTCCCATGTAATATCGATTCTTTCGTACGAGGTATTCGCTACGGCCGCCGAGTCGGAATGGCAAATATGTTGCCGGACGTCCGGGATCCAGAGCTCGCGGCCCTGACAAGGTGTCATTCGACGACGTTGAACGATTTCTTGACGCATCCGGTCCGGCCCGGCATCTCATCGTGGAGGGAAATTTGGTACGCGTTCGTTTCGGCAAGGATGAAAAGACCGGAGTTGCCGCATTGTTTTTCGAGAACATCGAGGACGATCTGCCTTCTGGCGAGTCTTCGAGCGATCTTACCCCGGCGGCCGATACTTTTTCTGGTAGAGGACCTCGCCAGCATTTGGCAAAGGTGGAGCAGTTGCGGCTTCCAGATCTGGTCGGCATCTTCGTTGGTGTTCCAGAAGGTGCGGATGTGGTAGCTAAGGCTAGCTTCTCTCTGGAGGGACCTCAGTGGTCAGACATGGTCCCGAAGGACGAGAACACGTTGACCCTGGTTGCTAACGAGGGAAGGGTGTTGCGTATACGGTTCCTCGATGTATGGGAGTTCGTTTCTCAGCGATCGAAGTTTGATCGTATCTCTAGCTCGGTGTTGACGTCCACGGGTTCCGGTTCGTTTCCGGCCATCAGCTCCCACGAGCAATGGAATTCCTTGTTCGAGGGTAGCATGTTTCCATTTGTCCATGCTATCGTAAGGCTTCAATCTTCTCTCTCGGAGAGGGGGCACAAGATATCGACAAGTTCAACTTTAGACGTTTTTCTGGTTTCTTGTCAACGTGCAGTAGACGTTTTCGAGGATCTGGATCGCTAGCCCAGAAAGAGTTTCTAAAGAATAATCGAGGTGAGAATTTGCTTACGATTTTCCGTTTCACGAGAGACAAAATGCGGACGAAATTTCAGGAAATGCGTATGAGACAGTTTCGTAAGCTTGGTCTCTCTTCCTCGTCGCGTGCGTGATTGGAGTCGGGCGCTCGTCGTCATCATGATTCTGTCGTTGCTGAGGAGGTTTAGGTCTCGTAAAGAAACGGGCGAAGTGTTTGTATGCGCAATAGAGGAATATCCCGGCACGCCCATCTTCTTACGAGAATCTCTATATCTCACAGGTTCCCTTTTTGGCAGCTTCTCCATTTTCCCCGTAGTTTCGGAGAAAGTATAGAGGTTCATTTTTTAAGTATTATTTATCTTCTTCGATAGGCACGTAAAAGTGTTATAGTTGTTGTAAAAATAGCTATGCGAAGGAGAAGCTCGTAGCGGACGCGTATGGACGTCCAGGGATGCGATGACGCCGCGTACGCGGAGCGTCGTCTTTATCGTGGCTGTTGCATAGCCAAAAAGTATGATAATCACTCAGAGACTCCCCGAGGATGCCCCGCCGTGTCTCTTAGTGCGGAACGTTCGTTCTGTGGATGCATCGTCAGAAATGCGTCGGCACGCTAATGGGTTCCGATCGATTAGGTACAAATGAGATTCCCAATGCTATGGCGAGCCCGGATAGATGAGGAATACGATGTTTGTAGTGGGAACGTGGAGTGCATATGTAGGGCGTGAAGTATGTGTGAGAATTATCGGAATCGAGCGGAAAGCGAAAAAGTTCGAATTGTTGGGCACAACCACAACATTGTTTAGGCTAGTGTCATGGTGCGCAAAACTGAAAGCTTGAACTGAAAACCTAAATCCATAATTTCTTCTTCTTCGTCGTCCTGCGGTCTACGGTTTTTTGCGTGTTGTATTTCCGTGTAGATGTGCGAGAGAGCAGTTGTAGTGGCGCAGATGTTGCCCATTATTCAGTCTCGTTCTTACCGGTATCACTCGTCCGCAATCAATTCAACATTGATGATTTGTCTAAAACAGATTATCCTCCAAGAACGTTCAAGGAAGTAACGAATCATTTGCCAAGAATCTTCTCCAAACGAGTCCTGTTCGTTACAATTTTTGTCTCCATCATGATACGTCGTGCAGTCCTCCTAGCAGTGGTTGTCCCCGTCGCGGCCCTCGTTGCTCTGTCGCCCACATTCCTCCAGTCGCAGTCTCCTGGTGTGTTGTCGTCCTCGTCATCATCTTCTGTTGGATCGGTGCAAGCGCCAAAAGGCCCACTTCCTGCAGTGAACGGACCAACTCCGTTGTTTGACGTGGTTGAAAATCCGAAGGACTGGACCGAGGCGAAATTTGTACTGACCGCGCAGGCCAAGACCATATTCCAACAATTGACCGGCCCGGTTTACGTGGTTACCCTCCATGGGTACGTCCGGTCGGGAAAATCGACGCTTCTCTCATTCTTCGTGCGTCAATGGTAGATTCAGGAGTCGCATATTTGATCCCGAAATCTTGATAAGCACAGGTCAGCATGTATGTTATGGAAGCATCTTTGTGTGTTCGTGCTAGCTGTTGGTGAATTTAACGGAAGTGGGGCCACGACGTGGCAGCACTCGCTCCATTACCCTTGTTCTTTTGAGGCTCTCTTGTACCGTACTACCTACGTTACAAGAGCGGCACAACGACTATAGTTGTTCCATGCATTGTCACGCTCAGTCACGCCGTCATACCTTCATCAGGACCATCCATGCGTTTGTCACGCCGTCATATAAGCCCTTGCACAGCACCAACACTCACCCTCCATCACATTCATAGGTATCGACAGTACGACCGTGGCAATGCGGAAGCTGCGCAGACGTTCGAATTTTCCTCAATGGACGGTATTGATGGGTACACTAAAGGACATTGGTTCACTGTGTTGCCATATACGCGCCCCAAAGACGGGGCCCTCTGTCATATTCTTTTAGTTGATTCAGAACTTCACTATCGCACGGATGCAAAGTCAGATCTTGATGATTCGTCCCGTTTGTCGGAACGATGGACCCGGCGGGAAAGAATTGAAGAATAACATGGACTCGGCTGACTCCATGCTAGCGTCGATGGCTGCCGGCATCCAGAAAGACTTGAAGAGTGTCGAATATATCCTGTCCATTGTAGGAGAAGAGCAATGTCTGACTTTGTGTTTGTTGTTTGATTTTCCATTATAATAGGACCATGATACCAAGTCTAAATCTCACCATACAGCTGTGGGAAGCCTTCAAAATGCTTCGATTTACGTTGCTTTTTGAAGAAAAATCGAAGGAATTCCCCCTCCCATTCGCTCTTTCGAAGACAAAGAAAGAAGACAACCCCCCCTCGTCCCCATCTCCTCCCCCTCTCCTCCTCCTCCTCCCCTCCTCCTCCCCCCTTTCTGCGGGAAAGGAGGAAAGGACGCCGTCGCCGGCTGCGTCGGCGCGGCCAAGGGAAGAAAGGGCCTCGGCGGCGCTGATGCGGAAAAACTGGCATCC
>SCLE01029167.1:0-18647 GCA_004367955.1 Bathochordaeus stygius | reverse complement strand
TAGCAGCGAATAAAGCAATGAGGATATTGATAATTTCGGTCCAAATTACATTTTAACCTATAATTTCGAAACGGTCATAAAATCAGTTATACCAGTTAAGTGTGGTCGTAGCTTAGTGAGAGTTTGGCTCTTGCTTTACTTTAGCCATATAAGAAGTTTTTAAGAAAATAATTTGTTTCTGTGAAATATATAACTTTGCCGTGTATAATTTGGATGGCAAAAAAGTCTAAAGTACTTTGGGACGGTCTGAGGGATGAATTATCAGTTGGAGCTGCGCCAGAACCTCATGACCAATAGACGACTACTGAAGCCTATTCTACAAAAAATAAAGTCGATGATTAATAGTTTGAACAGTCAAGTTTGGAGAGCTCGGGAGAATCAAACATTTGTGCTTCATAATATGATACTAATTAGAGAGTCATAATTAAAGATTTCCCAGCTGGGAATGAATAAGGATTTGAGGAGACATAGACTAAAGCATGATCTGAAGTTATTTGAACAGTGATTGGGAGTTGATAGGAAAGAATAAACGTTGTAAACATATTGATAATTCCAGTCATAATTCCGTTATAATCTGTAATTTTAGTGGTCATAAGACCAGCCCTCCCGGTTAAAAATGGCCATAACTCAGGGAAAGGTCAGCTCCCGCTTCAATCTAGGCATATCAGAAAATTAGGAGAGGTTAATAGAAAAACATTTTCTCCTTTTTATTAAAATTTTTAACTGTATTCCCTTAAATCTGTGCGTTCAGACATGCTTATGTTTAAAGGACGGACAGACACCCGCATCTTTGCTCCTGATTCGACAAAGATAATGTATGGATGTTTGTCCGACGCCACTTGTGATAGTTAAATTTTATGTTTATGTGAGCACTGTACTTGGACAACATGTGTATAATTCATGCCGGTCACAGTTCCGCGCTTGAATCCTGATTCGACGCGAGATAAGCCTATCCTTTGCGCGCGAGAGGGAGACCACACATTACTAGTTGTAATGCTGTAGATTACCTGTGAAAATCCAAAAATGTACTTTTTATGGGTCATTGTGTACTACTCAGATGTGCAATTTGGAAGAGTCATGTTTTAGATTTTTAATTTATTTGGTGTGTAGGTTATAGCCGGGTTACTGCTGGCTGCATCCTAGGTTGTCAATACAGCTTACAATTATTGGCAGCGAGGGACTGCCTGATTTATATAGCTTTAAACGTAATTGTGTGCAAGAAATAGGAGGTATTTTGATGTTGACAGGCGTACTACACAAAATAGGTGACATTACATATTTTCGTTAGTACTAGTTGGTCTGAAAGGATAAGCTAGATGGGTAGTTGCGGAGAGTGACAAGAGAGTTGGGTACTAGGTTTATGTATGGGTGTAGGACTTAGACGGGATGTAGTTGTGGTTTCTACACTTTTGGCATACCGAGAGGAGATAATTTTATTCTTCCCAAATTTAGGTCGCACTTTGTTGTTTAGGTGGTTATGGATTGGTTGGTGGGATGTTTCATTCGATATTCGATTTTTAGGGGTGCTTTTCTTGTTTGAGAGTCCTAGTGACTAAATTCATAGTGTTCTTAGAACGTTTTTTTTTTTTTTTTTTTTTTTTTTTTTTTTTTTTTTTTTTTTTTTTTTTTTTAATTTGTTTATTTATTTATTTTTTTTTTAAGGGTATGGAGTAGTTGTCGCAGGTGTTCATCTAGACAGCCTAAATTAGTTATGCTGATATTTTAGTGTTTCAGAGTATGTGTTATATATTATAATATGGTGTGTCATTGGCTGTGAACCAAGGGCACTCTGGAGAGGAAAATTTGGTTTCTTTTAGGGCAAAAATATATGTTATGTCACCATAGTTTAGCGGGTGTGCAAGAGAGTCCCAGATCTGACAGGTTTTGTCCATTTCGCTACTAGTGAAGTAGAGAGTGTCGGTAGTTGAAAATCTGGTTATGAATGAGATTTGGTCAATTATGGATTGGTAACTTACTTCGTTGAGACATTTGAATAGTTTGTCATACATGACTGAAGTGTCGTCAAACATAGTATGCACCATAGTTATTTCGACACAGAGTCTGTGTGCAATTAAAGTACTCCGGTTGTCATTTATAACCAGATTGCAACCTCGTGTTGGTTCGTGACGTCTAAGCCGCATGTGATTTTTATAAATAGCATAATATGGTAAGCAGCGGAGTACAGTGCATTCAAGTTCGGTAAGCAGCAGTAGCTCAATGTTACCCCTGGGGGTACCACGATTTGCATCTAAAGTGGCTGCAAGTATGGCGAATAGATATTTTTCACATACTTTAGCAACCACTCTCCGATAGCAGTTTGTTGTTAAGAGGTCGTGATTGACCCCCACTAACTCAACTAGGTTTAGGGCAACATATCGTAGTTGGGAGAAGTCCAGACTGCAGTTCCTGAGGGCATGGTTCCCTTCTTCAACATATTTAATAAATGAGTTATTTATGAATGCGGGTGTTACGTTTTCCTCGCAAGGGGCTATTTTGTTTCCGGATTTTCGAATTTCAATGATTGGGGCTGTGTCAGAATCCTCATCCGTGAGGACCGACAGCCCATCTGATTCATTGTCAAGTGTGATTACGCTCATTGGTACCATTTTGGGCTTCCTGAACTAATAGGTTGATTTTTAAGTAGTGGGAGACGTTGGACTCGATGTGTATGTAGTGACTTGGTCAGAACTGGGTCATGCTCGCCCCCTTCTTTTTAACAGCTTCCCGACCGTCCAAAAAAGTTTTTGACAAAAAAGTCTTTCGACAGACAAGTTTTCGTGTAAATAGTTGTTAGGCGATTGTCAGGAGTTTTAACCCTTTTTTGCTGGATATATGTTTTATTAATATGTGTACCTACGAGGGTTATGTGGAACTGTAGCATAACGAGGGCAGGGCTGGCATGGGGATGGTGTGGGCATCTTATAGTAAAACATTAATTCCTTATTTTATTTTGTTTGGTCCTTAATATAGATTGGGAAATCCATGAACAAATTGCGATGAGATATAGATAGCTATCTACTAGTTAAGTTTGACTGCTTTTAGAGTTATTTGAGGTGATTAATATACTAACCTTAGTAGGGAGCGTTCATTCCTGTACTCAGGTGGGACATATTCCCTAGATATTTTTAAGCAAGCCGCCTTGATAGAATTGGCGGTAATAGACAGGTTTTGCACCTGTGTTTCGAGCACACCTCCGCAGTATTTAAAACTCTCGATGTCCGCTATTGAGTGCGCTCTTGCTGTTACTATTTCGATTCTGCACTTGGACGCAAAGAAATTACTATTCATAGCCTTAATATAAGTGGAGGTCCTAATTCTGGTTGGGAAGGTGTCTGGAGTAGCAGAGTGGTCAGACGAGGAGGAGAACTGGCTGGAGAGGCCATCAAGCGTGGTAAATCCACCAATTGACATTCTTTTAGCTGTGAAACTAATACGACTCTCAAGATTACGAAACGTCTTAATAAAGTATTTGTAGTAGTATTACTTGCTATGCAGATTTGTTGTAATTTAAATGACAGTATTTGAGCGCGGTTATTGGTCAAACAAATTGCAAGCAGCATGAGGTCCAGTCCACGAACCCAACCTGGACCCGACCCGGTACTTGCTGAGCCCTGCAGTGTATTACTGTGAGACTTTTGGGAATGGCATTGTCTCATTGGGCTTACGAGAGACCGAGACCGATTCAGATTAGGAGCACACAAATTAGACGTACTCACCATTGAGTTGGCATTTGGAATAGTTTTTTGAAGAACATTTATATTTTTTAGAACTGCTGAATTTTTAGAAAAAGGTTTGAAGAGTTGTTTAGAGTTAAACGGTTTAATGGGTTTAGTGTTTTGGTGGGTGAGGATCTGCTGAACCTTATGATTTATGTCAATTGTAGTGGGCGGACTAGACTGGGATGAGAGTAGGTTCTAAGTCAAAGAATCCACAGAGATGGGGAGTCTCGCAGTCATATGACCCACGATGGCACAGGCGCAGTTGCCCACCAGCACCTTATAGTTCAATATGCTATTTTCATAGTTAAAGACCGACCCAGGTCAACTCTACTTAGGATAAACATTAATTGTTAAATCATCACTAGACTGCCTAGAGTGGGATTAGTCCGTAGGTGGGTGTGTGGGTTCGGTGTGAGGATAAGTGGGGATATAGGTGGGGAAGTAGGTGAGAATGTGGGTGGGGAGGATTAGCGCACTTTACTGGGTGATTGGTAATACTTGAGATTATAGAATTCTTGATTGTAAATTTTTGATCTATAGCAGACTATACTTGTTTTAAGAGTCTGCCATTTCAATATTTCCGTAAATTTGTAAATTAGTCGCCAATATTCAAGTGGACAATGAGAGGGGAGTGAATGTGTGAGTGTGGGGGTACTGGAGGCATTGTGGAACCGAGCAGCCGGCGGGGTGGGCACCCTGCGCATCGCGGGCCACTTTAGTCCAGGACTACCCACCAGTAATATGCAAGTATATTTGGCCCTTCATTCCGAAGTAGGGAGAAAAAATTGTTGTTGCTTTTTATCACTAGTCCTAGCCCATATATTATGACATGCTCATATATTATGACATGTTCATACGAAATGAGCTGTCAGTTGACGAAGTAGAAAAATTGTACAGTAAAAATTCAGTAAACTCTCATGTAATAGTAGTTCGTTGCCGATGCTCAATGGCGACAAGGTCAATAGCATAAGCTCCCAAGTTTGAAGGCCTGTGGAAAGTTACAGATTTTTTTTTAGGCTTACTCTTAAGGTACAATACTATGGTCTAGTTTTTAGGATCATAATTTCAGGTTTAGACAGCTGGAGATTTTGCAGCTAGAGATAAATGAGAATTTGTGGAGACATAGATTGTAGTATGATCCATCCTTATACAAGTAGGATTCGGTGGTTTAATAGAAACAGCTGGAGTTAAGGATATGCTTATGCTTGGGTCACACTTCACGCCACAATCCATGATTACCAGTGGTTAAAAAGCCGGTTCTCCCAGTTCGAATGGACGTAATTCTTGGGTAAGACAAAATCATGCTTCAATCTAGTCATATCAAAAGTTTTAGGAGAAATTAATGGAAAATTTAGAATATATGAGAGTTAGAGTGTACCTATATGGACTATGCGGTTGCATCAAAGAATAATTTCAATAATTCAAGGCAACAGTTGTATGGTCCTGTTGTAATTATAGATTGCTTTGAATTATCCTAATTTTCTTGGTTTGCGACTTTAGCTAGTTTAGCTACAATATTTTGAAATTGTTTTAGACTATTAGTAGCGAATTTTCTATAAAATCTTGATATGGGTGAGTTGGAATTTTCAATAGTTAGGTTTGGGGTGACAGCGGACAGCTTTGCAAGCCTGCTAATGGTGGTACATTCCTTGCAGTTCCGTTTTCCGGCCCTATGTGGACATTTATTAGCATAGTAGGACTTGATTAGGTTAATGAATATTGGAGAGTCAACTTCTCGTTTGATTGTGTAGGGTAAATTATTGAAGCAGTTCACCGCGTTGTTAGGAAAGATTTTGAGTTTTCTAAGGCCTGTGAACTTCATAATAGGAAAGGCCATCGGATTAGAAATATGAGACTCTATGGTGGACTTATTTAGTCGATCAGCAAAAGCTTCTACAAGGCTTTTGAAGATTATGGGTGGCTTTTTGCGGTAAATAATTTTTCCTACAAACATGAGAATAGCTTTTTCATGTAGATTTTTACATTCAGGCCAGCCTGCTAGCTTAAACAAATCACTGTAGGATTGTCTAAGGTGAATGGGTGAGTAAGGTATTTTGAGTATGTCAATGATAACCTGTACAATGAGCCTGTTGAGGTCATTATACATTTTATCAGAGAAGATTGACAAAATCTCCAGTCCGTAATTTATGTTGCCATAGATCAAGGATCTGGCAAGGTTGAGCCTGTCTCGGACGCTGTCAAACTCTGCAATGTTAAACATCAGAGCTCTGTGCTCTCTAATTTTAACGCCCAGGTGTGATGCTTGCTCGCGGAACTCCATTTTATTACTAAAACGAATTCCTAGGTGTTTAATTTTCGAGACATGCTTTATACACATGTTATTGTCCAGTATGATATCGTCAACATTCTCCTTACCAATGGCTAAAAACGTAGTTTTTGGGAAGGATACGTGTATCCCACGTTCCGAGAGCCATTTGGTTATATTGTGTATCATTTTCTTGGCGGCGCTTCTGGCCTCTACAAGTGTATCTCGGCTGACGACCCCAATGATATCATCTGCGAAGCATATTATTCTAGAGTGTTCAGGGCAATCATTAAGGACAACCTTTTCTACTCCAGCAAGCATTAGAGAAAATGATAAGGGGGAGAAGGCTCCCCCTTGCGGCACTCCAAAGTTTTTGAGGTAGATTTTGTCACTTTTTTCATTGTTAACGGACACTACACCACTGCGTTCCGCAAGCTCAGCGGTGACGTATCGCAACAACTCAGGTGACAAAATTTTGCTCATTCTTTTAATTATAAGAGAGTGCGGGATTGTGCCAAACGCGTTGGCACAATCTATAGAAACTAAGATAGTGGAGAAATGTTTGGGTTGCTTATTTACATAGCAGAAAATATCAGCCAGTGCTGTACTGCACGAAAAGTCCTTGCGGAAGCCGTGCTGGTTGTCTGGAATAAGACCCTCTTTAATAACTGCTATCTGTACATTTGCCGCGAAAAATTTTCCTCTGAATGCGGCATGATACGATGGGACGCTCAACATGCGGTTAGCACTGATACACTTAATGTCTTTAGCCCCCAATTTAGGAATAGGCACCATTTTATTGCATTTATCATATATAGGAAAAACGCCCAGGCCAATGTCCAACTTGATCATATTCTCAAAACATTTTAGATACTGTTCAGGAAGTGAGTCAATTGTTTTGCGATTAACACTGGAGTCTAGACCTTTTGTGAGTGGCTTCGCACTACATATGATTTTGCGTAATGATGCTTCCTTAGAGTGTGATGAGTCATTAAAGACCATATCAGATGAGCAAATTTTGTTTTGCAGTTCGGGCCAAAAATCTAGGTTTGTGTATTTATCCGGATCCGAGTTCGTTTTGTTTTGAAGGTTAATAAAATGTTCTCTATGTTCGTTAGCAGAGTGGGAGCCTGTTTTCCCAAAAATTGATTTGTTTTTTGCGTTAAGAGTTCTATGAATTTTAAAGATATCATTCCTAGAGTAGAAAAACTGTCTGTTGATAGTACCTCTGATATAGCGTTTGTCTAACTGCGACATTCGCTTATGCAGTCTTTGTGCGTCTAAAATAAGATTTTTAGAGGTCGGGTCATCATTTGGAGCAGAGAGTTTGGGTGAGCTGAGAACCGAAATATATTTAGCAAGCGTTAGGGTTTCACTGCTTAAATATCGTTTCGGTGCAAGGCTAAGTTCAACATTCTTGTTCGGCATGATATCTTTCATGCCTTTATCAAGAGTGTTGATTAGGAATTCAGAATAGGGAACGTTGGCAAATGGTGGAGTCCAGTCGGTGTCGGAAGCATTGGCAAGTAGTGCGCTGTTAAGCTTAAATAGTTTGTTGAGTTCAAGTTCATTGTTTTGTAGAATCATTTCACCTTTATCGTATATTGACTCTCTAGATGCCTTTTTGGCAATGTTAATTGTAATTGGGGGGTTGCTAATGGGATTTTCCAGAGGGTATTTAAATAATAAGATAAGATGACCGTCGTTTTTGGCGAAATGTTTGCCATTTATGCCCTTAATGTTGGCATCAGGGTGAAAGCCCTTATGGAAAAAAATGTCAATGTTGGATTTTTTATGGAGAGGATAAAGAATTGGGGCGGGCCCACTGGGATTGTCGGATTGATTAGGGATACTAGGAAGAGGGGGGGTGGGGATAGGGTTCGATTTGTCAGTACTAATATTCTTACATCTACCTTTTTTATTTGGTATGTTAGTGTACGGTAGTTGGTGATTTTTATATTTTTTGGAGAATAATTTGAAGAGGTTGGCAGTAATCTTGCAATCTTGTGGCCGCGGCTTTTTGTATTCGAGATTAATGTCGCCACAGATAATGCTGGCGACTTTATCCTGAATTGCAACTATTTTATTAAGATTGGACGAAAAATAGTTAATGTGACCAATTTTATCGCTAATTCCTAATATCGCAGCTTTGGGAGATTCTGGTAAGAATCTATAGAAGGTGCAGATGTTAACCATATTGGCTCCGGGCAAGTTACAGCAGATACTGATGAAGGGAGGGGTTCTATATTTAATTTTGACATTCATATTGCCAGCGTTTTTGACTAAAATAGCAGCATAGATTTTGTTTCCTTTAGGTGTATGAATAGGGGTATGGTAATACGGAGAAAAATCTTTGGGAATGACTAATTTGTCGGTTAGAAGGTTGACATTTATATCCATTTCTTGGAGGCAAAATATGTCGACTTCGGGAAAGTTTCGTACAAGGATTGGCAACTGCATAATTGGGCGGTTCAGGTTAACTGAGATAATTTTGAAATGACTGCTATTGGGGTCAGTAATAATAGGTAGTGGGGCTCTCTGTCGAAAAACTCGCGGGACTAAGTTATGGAATTCCTTTTTGGTGTTTTCTATAAGCGTGTTCACCAGATTTTTGTATTTGGTGTTACGCTCGGATGCCCGGTCAGAGATGAAGGGGGGGTTGATATAGTTCCTAATCTCATTTGGGGAGGTGGACGGTAAAGGAGGGGGGACTAGGGATGAGCGTGTGTGTATGGGAAATTTGTTGCGGACGTTGATATTGGGTGTGTCTACGGGTGTGTTATTTCCCATAGAGTCGTGTAAACGATGATGTCCTGAGGTAGAGGAGGGGGGTATTGGAGAGCTGGGAGGAGAAGGAAAAATAGGTTTTTTGGGAGATAGTCCTCGTGTCAATTCGATATCGTAGATTTCATGTAGTAGAATATTTTTCGCCCTTGGTGAACGCTGTTCATATCTAAGAGGCTCACCTGCTACAAAGTGCAAGCCAACGCAGTGCTTACTGAGACTATGCTGTCTTGCTATTACTTCGTAACTTTCTGAGCTTTGATTGGGTTCGCCAAATATTATGTTTGGGACCAAAGATGATGGGTTTATATAAATTAACTTGTCTACACCATAGGTCACAATTTTGTTATAGTTAATAGCAAAGTTAATAGCAAAGTCCATGTTTTTACTACGTATATCTGGTGTCCACTTGTCACCCATGATATACCGGCTCTGTGGTTTCATTGTCATACTATGGGATGGAACGGTTAGTGGTGAGTATTCCTCATGGAGGTGTACAGAAAGGGAGGAGTGTGTTGACCTGGAGTAGTGTTTAGATAGGGGGGACCGTTTGCCAGCTATTGGTAACCCATACTTAATGGAGGCTGGGACACCATTACCGGTCACTGTCTGAGTGTCTACCATCTCCTCCTCATTCGCTAAACTAGTGTCATTGTAGTCCCCAACTCCATTTAGAGTTTGATACAGGGCTGCAACATTTTTAAATTTGGGTATTAGGATGTCTTGTGATTTTAGTAGTTTGGTGAGAATTACTAACATTTTTGTGTTAATAGGAGGAAGAGAGATGTTGTGAATTGATTTTGGGCATATCAATGTATAAGATCTGGATAGTAAGTCACCGTCATACATATCTGGCTGTATACGGTTAAGATTAGTGACCAGTTCATTTACCTCCTCAACTCGGATTGTGTCAGGAATGACATCACTCAGTTTTAGATTGTCTCGAAAATTGGTAACTGTGCTTAGGATATGTTCTGGGAGCATAAGGCATAGGTATGCAAAGTTAATTTTGGAGATAGTGTCTTTAACCGGGTTATCTATATATTTAGATTGAAATAACGTGTTTTTGAGGTAGGGGGTGCCCGGATTCGGGTAGAAGATGGCACTGGGAGAGGGGGGTGCGGGAGGGAGGGATGGCTGTATATTTGTATCCGAATTATGTTCTGAATAAAGGCTGGCCGTGGATAGGCTATGACTAAGGTCAAGTTCTTCGATCAGTTCACCGTTCAGAAAATTGTCCGAGTACTCCGTGGCATATGAGTATTCATTAGTGTGAACATTTATACTCATATTGGCTTCATTATCCAGTGTTACGGATTCAATAATAGTGTTGGAGGGCTGGGGACTCTCAACACTGGGGGGATTGGAGAGCCCTGCATTTTGTTGGACAACTAGCCTTGTGGGCGAGGACAGTAGTTGTGAGGGAGGACCTTTAACTGAGTGTACTGTTTCGTCAAGGATAACAGTGTCTTCAGGTACTGGAGAAGATGGCATATCCGAGTCATCCTCATTAATGATTGACAGTCCAGTTGGCGCGTTAAAGTATGTCGATTTCTCAGACAGACTGTCTTGCGCGACTACTGACATGTCAGCTGTTGAGTTAATGGTCTGTGCGCCATAATTGGAATATCCTCCACAACCAGAACTTAACAGATGATGTTATCTGCCTGTGCCAGCTGATATCGGTGAATTTATTTTAGGGAGAGTGTAGTTTTGAATATGTTTGTGAAACCCTAACGCATTTGAGCCTTTTTGTAAGAGCAAAACTCCCTTAGGACTCATTAAAAAGTAATTTTTACCCGGACCATTTTGAAAAAAGAAAGAGAAGAAAAAATTATAGTGCTTTGGAGCTGAGTGTTGCTACTGTGAATAGCTTGGGTCGTACGCATCAACGGAATGGCGATCTTGGAAACTTTCATTATTTGTGCTAAATTTTTTGCTAAAAATTTTTTATTGCTGAAGGATCTGGATCCGGCAAGCCTATCGATTTTAAACAGCTGTTCCGATTTTCCGTGAGCCTGAACAGCTGGCCTACGCCCGCTAGTTCAGGCTCAGAGAGCACGAGAAATTACAGCAATTTTTGCAGTTTTTCGAGATTTTAGACTTTACCATGTGCGTAGCTGTATCAATTAGACACTCCCTTAAGACAGAAAACCAGCAATATTTAGGATCCTGCAGCTGAAGAAGTGTAATGATTTGAGGAGATATAGATCTGGTCATGATCTAGCGTTATCCGAAGGGGACTCAATAAATTAATAGAGACAGCTGGAGTTATGGCGTAATAGACCACTCTCGCTAAAATTCATAACTTACAGTGGTCATAAACCCGGTCCTCACAGTTACAGATGGCTATAATTTTTGTGAAGGTAAGATCATGCTTCAATCTAGTTATATCCGAAAAATTGAGAAAGGTTAATAGAAAGTTTCTGCTCCATGAGTGCTGGAATGTGCTTATATGAGTTGTGCGGTTTTAAAACAAATTTGGAGAAGCGATTACATTTAAGAGTTCGGAAATTATGATAATTCGCTTCTCGTTAAGGTAATATGGGCCTTACTAGCCCGTTTTCCACCACGCTGCATGTATTGGACAACATGCATCATCAGCATCATATTTGGAGAACTTTGGAGAGCATCCTATTTGGAGGAGGTTTTTGATTCATACTACAGTATTATTTTGCGAGGGAAATTTGCAGCTCGAAATAAGTCAATTTTGGAGTAGATGTAGGTTGAGATATGATCTAGTGTTTGTAGAAAAAATATTAAGAAAGTTAATCTGTAGTTTATGAGGGCATTGGCAGCATCGACCGTGTTCTCATTTATAATCCTTGTTTATCATAAGGCATGGAATAAATTTTCCAGCTATGAGTGGCTATAACTCTTGGGAAAGGTACATTCTGGCCCAGTATGGCCATACCAAAAATTTACAGAATAGTTATTAGAAAATTTAAGAGTTACGTGTGTTGGAATGTGCCTGTATGAACTAGGCACTAGCACTAAAACTTTTATTACTAGTGCTAAAAATTTTCATTGCTGGAAGATTTGGATATGGTAATATTCTTGATTTTAGACAGCTAATCCGATTTTTCATGAGCCTGAACCGCCGGCCCACGCCCGCTGGATCGAGTCTACGAAGGCGGGAGAAGTTACTGCAATTTTTCAGGAATTTTTCAGAGCTTCTATAATTTACCATGTGTGTAGCTTGGAGATGACCAAAACGCTCACCAAGACAAGACCAGTAATATTTAGAATCCTGCAGTTGGAGAAGTGTAAGAATTTGGGAAGATACTGATTTGAGCATGATCTAACGTTATATGAAGAGGACTCAATTAGTTAATAGAAACAACCGGAGTTGTGACGGAATAGGTACCTTGGGTCACATTTTCATCAGAATCCATAAAATGGTCACAACCCCGGTCCTCCCAGTTGCAGGTGGCTATAGTTTTGTGAAGGCAAGGTCCTGCCTCAATTCTAGTCATATCCAAAAAATTTTGAAGAGTTAATAGAAAGTTTATGCTCAATGAGTGTTGGGATGTGCCTGTATGAGTTATGCGGTGAGCTAGCGTTGACCGAAGAGGACTCAATAAGTTAATAGAGACAGCTGGAGTTATGACGGAATGTACCACTTGGGTCATGTTCACGCTAAAATTCATAGCTTACAATGGTCATAAACCCGGTCCTCCCATTTGCAGATGGCTATAGTTTTTGTAAAGGCCAGATCATGCCTCAATCTGGTCATATCCGAAAAATTGAGAAAGGTTAATAGAAAGTTTCTGCTCACTGAGTGCTGGAATGTGTTTATATGGGTTGTGCGATTTTTAAAAACAATTTTGGAAGAGTGGTTATATTTAAGAGTTAGGAAATTATGATAATTCTCCTCTGGTTAAGATTATATGGGCATTACTAGCCCGTTTTCCATCATGCTGCACGTATTGGGCAACATACCTCATCAGCATCATATTTGGAGAACTTTGGAGAGCATCACATTTGGAGGGGATTTTTGATTCATACTAAAGTATTATTTTTCGAGGGGATTTTACAGCTCGAAATAGGTCAATTTTGGAGGAGATGTAGATTGAAATACGATCTATCGTTTGAAAAAAAGATTTGGAAAGTTAATAGAGGCATCTGAAGTTTGCGAGAGCATAGGCAGCATCGACCGTGTTCTCATTTATAGTCCTTGTTTATCATAGGGCATGGGATAAATTTACAGCTATGAGTGGCTATAGCTCTTGGGGAAGGTACATTCTGGCCCAATATGGCCATACCAAGAATTTAAAGAATAGTTAATAGAAAGTTTAAGAGTTACGCGTGTTGGAATGTGCCTGTATGAAATAGGCAACTTAAAACTTTTATTACTAGTGTTAAAAATTTTCATTGCTGAAAGATTTGTATATGGTAACTTATTGATTTTAGACAGTTGGTCAGATTTTTCGTGAGACTGAATAGCTGGCCCACGCCCGCTGGTTCAAGTCTACGAAGGCAGGAGAGATTATAGCAATTTTTCAGGAATTTTTCAGAGATTCTGTAATTTATCATGTGAGTTGCTTGGAGAAGACCAAGCCGCTCACCCAGACCAGATCCGACCAGAAATATTTGGGATCCTGCAGTTAGAGAAGTATAAGAGTTTGGGAAAAATATTGATTCATGCATGATCTATCGTTATATGAAGAGGACTCATTAAGTTACTAGAAACAACCGAAGCTGTGATAGATTAGGTAACTTGGGTCACATTATCATTAGAACCCATAAAATGGTCACAACTCCGGTCCTTCCAGTTGCAGGTGGCTATAGTTTTTTGAGTGCACGATCCTGCCCCAATACAAGTCATATCCAAAAAATTTTGCAGAGTTAATAGCAGGTTTATGATCAATGAGTGTTGGGATGTGTCTGTATGAGTTAAGCGGTGAGCTAGCGTTATCCGAAGAGGACTCAATAGGTTAATAGAGACAGCTGGAGTTATGACGGAATAGACAACTTGGGTCATATTTGCACTAAATTTCATAACTTACAATGGTCATAAACCCGGTCTTCCCAGTTGCAGATGGCTATAGTTTTTGTGAAGGCAAGATCATGCTTCAATCAAGTCATATCCAGAAAATTGAGAAGAGTTAATAGAAAGTTTCTGCTCCATGAGTGCTAGAATGTGCTTATATAAGTTGTGCGGTTTTTTTAAAACAAGTTTGGAGAAGTGGTTATATCTAAGAGTTAGGTAATTCTGATAATTCGCTTCTGGTTAAGGTTATATGGTCATTACTAGTCTGTTTTCCATCGCACTGCACGTATTGGACAACATACCTCATCAGGATCACATTTGGAGAACTTTGGAGAGCATCACATTCGGAGGGGATTTTTGATTCGTACTACAGTATTATTTTTCGAGGGGATTTTACAGCTCGAAATAAGCCAGTTTTGGAGGAGATGTAGGTTGAGATATGATCTAGTGTTTGAAGAAAAATATTCGGAAAGTTAATAGAGGCATCTGAAGTTTATGAGAGCATTGGCAGCATCGACCGTGTTCTCATTTATAGTCCTTGTGCATGGAATAAATTTAACAGCTATGAGTGGCTATAAATCTTGGGGAAGGTACATCCTGGCCCAATATGGCCATACCAAAAATTCCAGGAATAGTTATTAGAAAATTTAGGAGTTACGCGTGTTGGTATGTGCCTGTGTGAAGTAGGCACTAGCACTAAAACTTTTATTACCAGTGCTAAAAAATTTTCATTGCTGAAAGATTTGGATATGGTAAACTTATTGATTTTAGACAGCTGATCCGAATTTTCGTGAGCCTGAACAGCTGGCCCACGCCCGCTGGTTCAAGTCTACGAGGGCAGGAGAAGTTACAGCAATTTTTCAGCAAATTTTCAGAGATTCTATAATTTGCCATGTGAGTAGCTTGGAGACGACCAAAACGCTCACCAAGACAAGACCAGTGATATTTAGGATCCTATAGTTGGAGAGGTATAAGAATTTGGGAAAATATTGTTTTGAGCATGATTTGACGTTATATGAAGAGGACTCTATAAGTTAATAGAAACAACTGGAGCTGTGCCAGAATAGGTAACCTGGGTCACATCTTCATTGGAATCATAAAATGGTCACAACCCCGGTCCTCTCAGTTGCAGGTGGCTATAGTTTTTGTGAAGGCAAGATCCTGCCCCAACTCCAGTCATATCCCAAAAATTTAGAAGAGTTAATAGAAAGTTTATGATAATGAGTGTTGGGATGTGTCTGTATGAGTTATGCGGTTTAAAAACAAATTTGTAAAAGTGGTTATATTTAAGAGTTAATATTAATTCTTTTCTTATTATTCTACGCCATCAGGATGTCCATATGCTGGCTAATTGTACAGTTTTGTCTATTATTTTGAGTCGAAATTGTTACGGGTGGTTAGATATGCTCAAATAGTGTCCTTAGACGGAAGTTAAGAGGAAATTATGATAATTCGCTTCTGGTTAAGTTTGTATATGCATTACTAGCCCGCAAAATACCAAGTTGCACGCGTTGGAAAACATAGTTCAAAACTACCCCTCAATAATTGTGAAAACCTTTTACTTTCTTCATTTTCGAAGATAATAGAGAAGTCAGGCAAATCTGGCTTGGACCAGTTGACATCTAGTGCGACAGATCTAGTGGTTTTTTTGGCAGAACTGGTTATCAGCGTAGGTTTTTTATGGGAGATTATTGTAGGCTTGAGATTGGATTGGACTGAGTCGTAAATTCGTTTGGTAAGAGCATGTGCAGACTCAGGGACTATATTATTTTTAACGGCGTTAACCCACGCTTTCTTACGACTAGTGAGTTTCGAGGTTTTGCCTATAAGTCCAATCGACATCTCCTTAACCTTAGCACATCTGGTTTCAATGTCCTTAGGCTCAATTAAACTGAAGACACTGCCCATTAGCTGTAAGGTGGAGGATGGACATATAGGGTTGGCGGCGTTGACCGACAGCTCGGCCTTGTTATCAGATATGGAGATGATGTCGTTCAAGACCGCAACCTCCTCACTGGCAATTTGCGCTGCCTCATTTACTTTAGCTAGTTCTGCTACAATTTCCGACCAGATGATCGTGTCCATTTGCGCCTTGTTCGTGCCGTCCTGTTCAATGCTGTCAACCCTAGCCTCGACCTCCGAAATGGTCTCACTTTGTTTACAAAATTTTGACTCTATTCCTAGCATTTTGTTTTCAATGGTAGTGATACGTACGTTAGAGTGATCATTTAGGACGTCCGAGTCAACCTTGGCCGACGTCATTTGATTAAGGATTGTGTTCAGCTTTGGGTCCGGATGTTTGGATTGACATATAACTCCTAATTTTTCATCCGCCGGGAGGGCGGAGTAGGAGATCGGTATGTAGTTACTATAGTTTACGACACACGCGTAAAGGGCTAAGCGCGATTCCCGTAGACAATCAACTTCAGAGCTATATGCGAAAAACTTGGCGGGCTGATCAGAGTAAATATTTTGAATACTAGGTAGGTCCAATTTGTCGGAATATTTTGAGTTAATATCCGGCACCCTGAAGATGAATCCTCTTCTATTGAGGACGACACGTTCATTGCAGATTGTGGAACTAACCTCCTTTTGAAGCTGAGTTGTGTCAAATGGACGGTTAGCCGCTCTCCACTTGCAGGCCAGGAAACTGACAGAGGAAAAAACGTCCTCATGACTAAATGAGTAGCCAAAGTCAAATGAACCTATGGCAGAGGATTTATTTGTATGATTATATGTGGCGTGGTGTTTCCTGTTAAGAACTGTCACCGCGTGTTCTAGTGCACGGAAACTGAAGCAGCCGCCCCTGTACCGCCTCATAGCCAGGACATACATCGTGCAAAACTCATCGATTTCTGGTAGTACGAGAGTCCAGTTAGAGTTGTTACATAGCGTCCATGCTTCCTGCACGAAGGGCAGCCTGGCTATGATCGCCTTGTGGGTATTTGGCGCAATGCGTTGTTGACAAAAGCGGAGAAAGGACATTAAATGGTCTATACGAAAAAAATTTAGTTCCTGAACTATGGTTGCGCCCCTAAGTTCACTGCAGGCCTGGTTGTTAAATAGTATACATTGCGGCTCAATGAACAGCCTTTCCAAACCCGGTATGAAGGTACTTAGCGGACCAGGTTTGACTTTTATAATGAGTAACTCAGGTAACAGACAATAGGTTGCGCCACCTTTGGAATAATCAGTGACAGTCATGCGTTTCTCAGACAAGAATTGCTCAATGATTTTGTCATCATTGTACAGCTCTATAGTTTGAAATTTGTTCAGTCTATTGTTGTCCGTTGTCCAGTTGTCAACTTGATACCAATTAAAAATGGGGTCGTATTGTTTTTGATTTTCCCGTTTTTTCTTAGTTTGTGGAATATTAGCAAATGGATACGATCTTTTGGTAGCTGGGGAAAGGTGGTTAGGAGTTGAGAGACTTTTAATAGGAGGTGGATGGGGGACTGGGGTGGTGAGGGGAATGGGATTAGAAGGGTGACTAGAGGAACTGGCAGGTTCTTCGGGGGGGTAGTTCTCATAATTGAAAATCATCTGGGCATTGGATTTCCGTTTAACTTGGAAGGCCATGGCGTCAATCAGTTTGCTCATCCTTTCAATACAGTCTGAAGCATAAACTCATTGTTTTATGCATTCTGTGTGCACATAAATAACTTACAGAGCAAATTCTGGGTATTAAACAGTTTTCTTATTTCGAAGACAGGTTATATGAGATGGTCTAATGTTTTTATGGGCAATGTTTGTGGTACCGACATTATTGTTTCATTTCTGTTGCGGAGTATTGGTAGTGTAGTTTTTGACCGAGTGTCATCAGAGCGGAGTAGATACCAGATCTGCTCGATCATTATTTGGCGGCAATGTCCTCGGAGTGAGGTGCTGTATACAGCCGAATAGTGCAAACTAAAAATTTAATATTGTTTCATGGGATTTGAGTGGGACTTCCTACATAGTGCGCGGTCAAAAATCTAGATTATTTGATGCAATTTTTCATAGACAACTGAAACTTCATAGGTTTTTAGTATGAAACAGAATGCATTGTTCGGCAAAATCTCACCCTCAACGACAAGGTGATCAACACAGACATAATATCCTTTAAGTCTGTGTTTCCGAAGTAGAGACCCCAAAAAGTTAATTAGAGGTCGGTACTGACCAGTTCGGTACGTACTAAGCATCTTACATGGGCTGTTCTTAGAGTGAGTCGCTGGCATCTCGGCTGGTTATTGACGCAAAAAAGTATTCAAGTTCGGTGGTGCTCCATATGCTTGATTTTTTGAATAAAGCAACGTGGGCGTTCCAGATTGTGTCTAGAACGCTCATGGAAAACTGGCAATTCTGAATGACAGCAAACGGGTCATGGTTGTCATTGTAACATTTGTTACGCTCTTTATATCCCCGGCAAGCATCTGGGGCGATAGATAGGCACCAGGCCTTGAAATTATGGAGAGCCTCCAGGAAGAGATCTCTTTCTGGGTTCTCGAGTTTAGATTTGACAAGACTCCACCACTCTTCAAAGTCAGACGGCTGGGTTGTTGCAATTGCCGGGTTGCCCCATACCGACAAAATCATCCACTTAGTGGCGCTAGACGACATTCTCTGAATTAGTATGAGCTGTTTTTATAATTTACTTTTTCATGTGGGTCCCGGAAAAATTAGCTGCCTCGTCTGGTACGTGACAACCCGCCTTGCCAGCGATCATACTGTAATACAAGTGGGTCGTCTTATTTAGTCGTTCAACAGGTGGACCGCCCGAGGGCTGGGCGGCGAGCCGCCGGCGCCCCTCCTTCGAGAGTGGCGCCAGCGGACATCGTCGACCAGCGGTCTCGGGCCCTCACCCGCTGCACTAGTTATGGGAGGAGAGCAGAAAAATTTCACCTCG
>SCLE01028047.1:0-18662 GCA_004367955.1 Bathochordaeus stygius | reverse complement strand
AATACCTAGCAATGTAAGCAATTGTTTTGAGGTCCCTAATTTTTGCAGTGTTTTATAGCTGCGATAAAGAGTTAATTTAATACATTACGCTGTAGCACGTGTATTATTCGTGATTTTGAACTATGATAAACAAGTTTGCTTTAACCATTTAGTTTCAGCGTCATGTATTACATTCAGCCGTATGTGATTTATTTACCCCTCTTGGTGTTACAATATTGACCCGACTTAAATTGGATAATTTATATTGACCACATATACCCTAAAATTTGGCCCTAGTGGCTTGCACTGCTATCCTGACACAATTTTAGGTTTTAGGCTTTTTGTATTTCCACACCAATAGAATACTTAATAGTTATAAAATCATTGACTCCAAAACTAGTCAATGATTTTAAGGTCTTTTGTAGCTACGCTATAGCTAGGTTACTCTACTTTTTTAACTACTAAGACAGGTTCCCCAACAATATATTTAGCAATCTGAGCAATAGTTTAGAGGTCCCTAATTTTTAGGTGTTTAATAGCTACGATAAAACAGAATCAATGTAATGCATTACGCTGCAGCACATGTAACCTATTCTTGCATCATGGATAATTTATGCGTCATATGATGTAGCTACGCTATAACTCATCACCTCAAGTTTAATTTAAACCCTATAGTTTAGCCGTCATGGACTGCATTATCACCTCCTGTGCCAAATTTAGGACCCTGTTTAGAATAAGAGTTGTACTTGAATAGCTCAGAACGAAATTTCAAGGTTCAAACTCCCGCTGTAAGTTAGACTAGTTCACGAAGTTCAACGGATGACCCCTCGTACGTACTCTCACGCAATCCCAGTGAGCTTACCCTTGAGTATTTTAGTTTTATAGTATATTTTAAAACATTCCATAAAGAGTAATTTTATAGGTTGGTGGCAGAGTTATATAAATCGTAGCTCAGACCAAAGTTTGGGAATTCAAACGCCCGCTATCCACTGGCAAATTCACCGAGTTCTACAGGTGCACCCCCTGAGTAGTTGCCGCGACAGCCCCGTTAGCCTGGCCTTATATAATTTGTCGCGTGATAGTTTTATATTTTAAAACACGCTATAGAGACCTTCAGAAGTCTACAGTTGAAGCCCCTTTCGAAATTTGCATGCCCACCACGCTAGCTTGCCTGTGCATAATATACCGTTGCAATAGTTTTAGAGCATAATTGTAGATGACATTACATTAAGATTTGTATAATTTTTGTTTCAGAATTTAAACTACAGTTTTGTATATTTGATATTGCCCTAGGTAGATTTCCTCGAAACTGTAGACAGTACAGTTATATTATCTGTAACTAGAGAACCCTATAGTTACAGCAACTAGGCAGCTAGTCTCACTTGGGCTTTAGGCAGGCAATTAGAGATAGTAAGGTTAGAAATATCTTTACCTCTTAAAGTCACGCGGTTACAGTACATTTCCCCAGTTCATTTTTATTGAAATTTCACAGTTTATTTTTAATTTAATATGTTTTGGAACCTTTTTATAGCCAATCACTTATTTACTTAACTGCAGAGGTCGGATGTTCACCGATACTACACCTAGATTGGAACCACAGTTATTAGCTGAACTAGGCGGGTTACTTTAGTCTTATTTTCCAGACACTTAACACCCATATCGTGCAGAAAGGGTCCCCTCTAGATTTACTAGTCGAAGTCAAGATCATATACCAGGTCAGAACAATAATATTTCCGAGATCTACGGTCAGACCCCATAATTAGTCCCAATTGATACTCCAAATTGCGTAGGCGAGAGTTAGAACCTCAGTTTGCGACTTAAATTTAACTTACATTTCACACCTTAAGCGTAGCAGAGTGATTACTGTGTTGTTAAGCCTTTTTCCATCTCCCATGATACAAAGGTTCAGCTACAGTTAACGATTCACCATAACCAATTAGGCGGTGGCTACTGCAACGAGAAAAAACTTGAATTATTAGAATTATCATACCCAAAAGATACTAGAGTTATTTTAATTAATTATACAATTAGTAGACTATTACTTGGTCACCCGTGCTGGGAATATTGTAACTAAGCTTTTGTTTGCAGCGACCACAGTTTCTTAAGATTATCCGAGGTTCCATTTTTGAGAACGCGAGCACAGCCATTTCGAAATGTTTCATAATTGCTGTCATCCTTGAGCGAGCTTTGATCGGTCTCGATAATTTTAAGCATTGCATAAAATGACTTTAATGTAGGTTCAAATTTGGGCTCGACATCATCCCCCCTATTGTTTTGAAAGGTTTGTTGGATAAATTCAGGAGTTAAATTTTTGTTCAGGGTTCCCGAGTTGCATATGGTACCATTACGAATCTCATCGCACGTCATTTGTACAGCGGCAGTAATCCTGGTTGCTTTGGTTGCAATTTTGGACATCAACTCGGTAAGTTCAATTTTACTAACATGATTTTTGTTTTTGTAAAATTCGCATACAAATTCCATTCGACCCGCCAAGATTTCATTCCGAATTGCCAAGGGTCCATTACATACACTAAAAATGGGGCTTAGCCTGGTTGAATTTGTTGGACCTTTGTAATCTTGTATAAAAGGACCAGTGGGTAGCCGTTTTCTTTTAGTTTTGTTTTTGGCTTCCAAACTTTGGACATAATAATCGTTCTTTTGTGACATATTCTCGCGTGGCATTTCGACTTTCACTTGTATGATATACTTATAATGTGAGTTTGAGTATTCAGGATATTAAAAATGGACTAATTTTCAACATTTATCACGAATCTTTCACTATATTGTGATAAGATCAAAGATAGAAAAGATGGAAAATGAGTTAGTTTCTGACTTCAAGCCCTCTAATAATCCTAGACTCTCTATCATTATTTGCATTTATTTCCAGACCCACTTCCTTAACTATTTCGGCTTCAATTCTAATAAATTCATCCAGCTTCAGCCCAGAGTTAGCTATACTTAGCCGACTACACGCTGAAATACCCGTGGTGGGAATGGTAATTAACCTGGACCCACTATTTTCAATCATTGTTATAAGCGGCGCACATAATTTACAGCTTGACAAGTCAGCTCGGTGTGGACATTTATTTTTGTACCATACTTTGACCTCGTTTATGAATTCTTTTCGCCCGATAAGCCTTCTAATTTCGTAGGGTAGTTGGTTAAATACCTTGACACAGCTGAAGGGAAATAATTGTTTGTTGACGTGGCTATATTTTTGTATATCCGCAAATGGTATGTCGTTAATACACTGTGCCTTATTGCTTTTCAAAAACCTTTTTCTTGTGGTCTTGTCAGTAATAATAAAGTTGGAAATCTGATCATAAACGTTTTTAGGGTTTTTCCTGAGTGCAGAATCCCCCATTCTAACCAGGATGCATTTTGCATGCAGATTTTTGGGGTCAGGCCACCCTACTTTAGAAAACAGTACCGCATAACATAATTTACGTTTGTATTTGGGTCTAATGTCAAGAATATCCGCAATAATATTTGTAATTAACCGCGATAGCTCATTATATACCTTGTCATGACATATGGGTAGAATTTCGTACGCGTAATTTAGGCTCCCATAAATTAAACTGAAGGCTAGCTTTAAGAGTTCCTTGCTGCCACTAGAATATTTTATGTGGCTCAGAGAGACCCTGTGTTCAATTATTTTAGTTTTAATATGGTTAATTTGAGCCATAAAGTTTAATTCATGATTGAACCGCATGCCAAGATATTTGACCTCCGCCAAATGTTTGACAGCATCACTGCCAATTATTAGGTCACTATGCTTTTTAGTAAACTTACCGATAACTGTGTACGAGGTTTTTGGATAGGAGAGCATAATGCCCCTGTCCTCCGTCCAATTCGCAATTTTCGTTATTAACATTTTTGCAGCTTTTTTGGCTTCACCAAGCGACGGGCGGCTAATCACGCAGATGACGTCATCTGCGAAACATATAATGTTAGTTAATCTGTCGTTAGGCTCAATGACACTTTCCACACCATTGAAAGCTAGATTAAAGAGTGTGGGTGACAAAGCCCCCCCTTGAGGTACCCCATTAGGGGAGAGAGGGAACTGTTCACTGCATTGTCCCTTAGTTACAACAACCCCCCCTCTGTCGGTTAGTTGGCCTTTGATGATTCGGCATATTTCGCTGGTTGCTATCTTGCTAATAATATCGTTTATAAAATTGTGAGCCACATTACCGAATGCGTTAACGCAGTCAATGGTCACTATGATAGTCACGTATCCTACTGGGGCATCGGCAATTGCGCTCAGTACGGCAGACATCGCACTAGCACACGACCTGTGCCGTCTGAACCCGTGTTGTTGATCAGATATTATATTTGCGTCTTCCAGAAAATTTTGTAGATTAGCGTTTAAAAATTTACCCTCTAGTGATGCCGACAGACTCATAACGCTAAGCATACGGTTTGATTCGATGCTACTAGGATTCTTAGCTCCCAGTTTTGGAATGGGAACCAGTTTGTTGACCCTATCTATAATTGGGTAACATCCTAGTTGGATGTTGAGTGTAACCATTTTAATTAGCCGATTTAGAAGATCATATGGCCAAAATCTAATAACATTTTTACACAGAGCTGAATTTAGACCCGTAGTTGTATTTTTCAAACTACGTATAATTTTCATAATTGATTTAGCTTTGTTGCCCCCTTCAATGTTTAGTTGAAGCTCGGAAGAAGAAAATTTCTTGGTTGGAGCAGTCCAACTATTAGTGATGTTGTTTAGTTTTGCATCATTTCTAGAGTTGTTCTGAAGTTTAGTGAAATAATTTTTATGTTCCTCGGCTGTGTGTTCCCCCAGTTTGCCCATGTTAGCCTTATTTTTGTTATTATGAATTTTATTGATATGGAAAATGTCATTTTTAGAAGGGTTACTATTTTTTAAACACTTACGTTGAAACTCCCTTCTGTCCGCCTGCATCATAGATTTCAGTATTTTTATGCCTTGCTTTAGAATCGCAACTTCCTCACAACAAAGTTTACCCTTTCTGAATAGAATGTTGGCCTTGTGCACGTTTTTGTTAAGTTTTTTTGCTTCCAGAGACATATAATTGTGTGAGATTAATTTGTTAAAAGTTACAGTTTTTACTGGTAAGAGATCATTCATTGACTCTTCAATTATAGATACTAATTTTTCAGTATATGGGACCGTTTGGAAGGGGGGTACCCAATCAGTTCCGTTATTCTTGACCATGTTGTCCGCCTCATCACGCAATTTATCAAGTTCAGAATTGTATTTGCATAGAATCTCCTCCCCTTTGTCGTAAATCTCTTCCGGTGTAGCTTTAGTACGTGTTTCAAACTTAAATATACAGTGTTTCATTTCTAGTTTAAGATTAAATTTAGCTTCGAATACCGAATGCCCGTCATTCCCCGCAATTATAAACCCATCATGCTGAATAAGGTCAACTTCCACCAGGTCTTTAATTAAAAAGGCGTCAATATTAGAATTTTTCGCCGGTAGGTTTTTAGCTTTCTTGTTCGGTACATTTGTGAACTTAAATTTGTGGTCCCGATATTTATTGGTCCTGTTTTTGAAAAAACTGCAAAAGGACTTGCAATCTTGCGGTCGCGGATTCCTGTAGTTTGCATTAAGGTCCCCACAAAGTATACTGGGTACTTTGTGTTGTAGGCGAAAAATAGCCTCAAAGTGATCTCTAAAACAATTTAAGTATTGATTCCCATTGAAAATTTTTAACCCTCTAGCTTTAGGTGAGTTTAGGTGGAATTTATAAAAATTGGTAATATTGAGGGTAATTTTGTCCTCAATTTTGGTTGAAATCGATATAGAAATGAATGGTGGTCTGCTATATTTGACTTTGACATTCAGATTGCAGTCATTGCGAACCAGAATAGCCGCAACCACCATGGGCCGCCCATGCACCAGCATCAGATCATGCGTGTATGCAGTGAAATGAGCAGGTATGCCTAGTTTTTTACTGAATATTTCAGGTCTACAGTTTAACTCCTGCAGACACATAATTTGGGCATCTCCAAATTTGGTTAGTAAATTAGGGATTTGATTATTAGGGTCGTTAAGATTAGCCGAAACAATCACCAAGTTATTTTCGGTAAATTTTTTACTGTGGTCACGTTTTTTGCAACGTTTAGCTCGATTAGAGCTTGGCAGCGAAACGTTATTAAATCTGGTCAACTCGTTGGAGATCTGAATAGCCTGGGAGTTCCTATTATTCCGACATTCACCCCTTGAGGGCGGTATTATGTAGTTCCTTGTGGGAGAAGAGCTTTCACCATTTGCCGTAATACTATCATCCATTACAGTACTAGAGTTATTGGACACATTTAAGGTATTAACTCCCGAGTTGGAGGCATTAGAAGTATTTGCTCCCATGTTAATATTGCGACCCCCCAGGTCAATTAGATTATCATAGTTTACTCCACTGCCTACAGCTCTACCTCGAGAACTGGTATCACCACCATTGCTCCCGTTGGTAAAATTAATATAATCAACAACACCCTCACTGTCAAGGTAACCTGGAGTAGTCCGATTTTCTAGAGCGATTACTGGATAGCCTACTAACGTTAAATTTGGACTTAGTATCGACATATTTTGCACAAATGAAGCATCAGGCAGCGAGTCAGATGCAGTAATGTCGCATAATAAAAGTTCACCTGGATTATCGTTGGTTAAGCTTTGTTGCGTTGTTGTTAAACTCGTGCGTGCCGATTCGACTTGGTCTAGCCTTGTTATAGAATCATTAAATACTGTATTAGCATTAGGGGAAATATTGTGTGAATAGTTGCACCGTGTTAGCAGATCGTTAGTGTTTGTATTAGCCCACTCATTACACATCACTCCCACAAACCCAGTTTCTCCCACGGTTTCACTTAGGTCCCTCGTATCCATTATCGTACCCGTATTTATGACATCACAGTGAGCCCCCCCTAGAGTTGTAGAACTCAGCTCGTTAACAGAATTGACTGAATCAGATTCCTCCCTTGAATTTGCTGCAAGAACATTTTTGATAGTACTTTGTCTGGATGAACTTTTTGTTTTTTCAAGTACCCGTTTAAGCTGCTCGGTACTCCCATTCAGCAGTTTTTTTAACGTTGTGAAAATAACAGTGTCACCGCTAACGTGGGGGACCTTATACCCATATTTCTCGAAAATCCGTATAATCGTTGTAAAAGTTTTGTTGGAGATGTTGGGTAATGTTATGTTATTAATTTCTTCCGCTCTGCCAGTTCTAAGAATTTTTTGTATATTCCTATAGTCGGAAACGGCCGGTTGAAATTTTTTGAGATCACTCTCCAATGTAATAATCTCCTCGAAAAGGTACTTGTCAATGCTCAGTTCGAAATTAATATTTTGACTATCAGAGATAAAGTTGCGAATGATGTCAAGAGCAAGCTCGGGGATAATAAAGCAGATGTACTTGAACATCATTCTGTTAGCAGTAGTGATTGGAACTCTGTTTAGACTGCTACGAGTAATAGCTGCATTATTGTTCTTAAGCTTAGGCCAGCTAATGTTAGAGTGACTATATTTGAGACGCTCTTTGTTAGTGATATAATCAATAATATTGATATTCAAGCATAGCATGACCTCTTTAGGACCTTCAACATCCGCAGCCAAATTCTTCATGGGCGATTTACCATCAGAGGTGCTATATGCGATTCTATAAATAGGATTTTCTTTTTTAAGGGATATAAAACATAAAAAACATAAAATCCATAAATTATCCACAATAATAAACCTTTGTTCCTATGGAATCTCTTGTGTCACGCTTAATTATGATTGCATTTGTGGTCACTCATGGCTTAAATCAGTTCAGACGAGTTTGGTGGGATACGTACTGTGAAGTAATGTTATCCCTCATTGTGCTTAATTAGGAACCCCACAGGGGTTAAAAGTTTATACCCCCTGTACACTATGAAGTTTATACCCCCTGTACCCTATGGCATTAAGTGGATCCCGTTTACTAGATTAGTTCGTATTAAGTGGTTTGGTGGGATACGAGTTTGGTGGGATATGTACTGTGAATTAATATTATCCCTTATTATGCTTAATTAGGTACCCCTCAGGGGTTAGCAGTTTATACCCCCTGTACACTATGACATTAGCCTATGGCATTAAGTAGCTCCCGTTTAATAGATTAGTTCGTATTAGGTGGACCCCTCTTCGCAGATAAGTATCCCTTATCAGGTTAACAGAGGTAAACTTTAAGGGTTAGGGATCATCCCCCTGAGAATAGTGGATATTACATTGAGTACTTGGTTTAACTATTATTGCGTGGGCACACCGCTTCCCAGACAAATAGTCCTATTTAGGAAATTTAGACGGTTTAGCCTTGAATATTGTATTCTAGAAACTACGTAAGGGCGTTGTTTAATTGTACTCACGGGAGTTATACGCTTAGCTGAGTAAGCCACGCGCGACCTACAAACGTAACCTGAATGTTGCTAACAACTGTTAGTACCCTATCAGTGACCCCTGCATGACTAGTTAAGTAATTTTCCGATATCTTGAGTGTGCTCACGCCATTTTAATAATCATTAGCTTAATACATTGGTACTTAGGATCAAGTATTATGATTATTGAGCAGCAAGTTTGCAGTATTCTGATTGATTATACTGTATCTAGATTAAGGTATTTAGATTAAGGTATTTAGATTAATTTTACGATATCTTAATTAGGGGATTTCGGTAACTTAATGAAGAGTTTATGGTCAGTAACTTTTTCGGTGACCTGGCAGATAATATTATGCTTGGATAATTGCAACCTACGCGTTAAGTATAACTATAATATTCAGGATAGATTATTCTTCAAGTGAAGGCCGAAAATAGCTACGCCGATGATGCCCCTAGAGATTGGATAGCAGTGTATCGCCCAATGGGACAATTTCACCTCGCAAGTTGGAACTGAATATTACAGATCGGTGCCCTTGCGCTTGTAAGTAATATTACTCTTGGAGTTAAAGCCAATTAGCTTACCCCGTAACATTCGCACGCTGAGAATCAACGCGAATAAATTAAAGCTTTATTATTAGACTCTATTACAGTCGTAATTCAGGTGAGTTCCTATCCCGTAGCCATAGAGGTTTAAACATTAAATTTGGACCTTAGCTTAGCATAAATTAGTATTCTTTTTCAGTATCGAAGTATCGATCACTCCTGTTATCGGGTACCGCAATTATAGTAATTTTTCGCATAGACTTTTGTTAAGATATGTTAGCTATAGCTACAAAATTTTATATATTTTACCTAATTAGCCTTTTATTTATAATTTGAATTGACTGTACTATCGCATTAGAGCTATAGGTACCCTATTTTATCAAGTTTGAGGTTGTTACACCCGTATAACCTGCCATGCTATATTACGATTCCACTAGTTTATTGTTTAGCTTATTGTATGGCTTATTGTAGGTTTCCAAAATTGTGATTTATGATTCGCGTTACACCATTATCGTTATGGACATTTTATATATCCCGTGTTCGCATTGTACTCAATCTTCTAGGAGGTAATTGAAGTTTTTCTTTAATTTTTTCATTGAGTTTTTTATAAAAATGTTTTTAGCAAATTTTTACATTGAGTTTTTTATAAAAATGCTTTTAGCAAATTAGGGTTACATTTTTATTAGAGCCACTTTATATAACTCGTGATCACATTGTACTCCAGCTTATGGGAGGTGATTGAAGTTTTTGCTTAATTTTACATTGTGTTTTTGTCGTAATGCTTGTTTTATATAAAAAAATTAGGATTTTAAGATGTAGTTAGGAATTTGAAAAATTGATCATTTGGATTAGGATTTGGATTCACTTCCTTGATGTTAGCTATATTCATTTTGAGCTTTCCATTATCGCTATCACTTTGTTGCATTAAATCCCTTGTTCCTTTGTGGCACTGTATTTTGGGTAAAACTTTAGCTGAGTTAGCAGGAGGCAATAGGCTGGGGTCCGAGCTACTATTACCGTTTGAATTTAGTTCGCCACGATTGGAACCCACAGTGCTATGGTCGATACTGGGAACACCAGTTTGGAGATCATTTTTGGGTAATGGTTTTGTCCCAAAAATATTGCTTGCTCCAGTTTCAATTCCCGTTGGGGGCACCCCTTCCTCGATTGGTGGAACCTCAGGTGAGATATTTGCAGTTTTGATCACTTTTTTCTCGGACTCAAGTATGGCACTCTCGTATTCCGAATCATTGGATTCACTTGCCGAAGTGCCACCCAGGAGATCATTCTCAGCTGTTTCTAATTCAGATCTGGCGTGGTCAGTGCCTCCCGAGCCGGATTTATCAAACGACGTGTCCGTGTAGTTGAGTGTGACCTCTTCAGTATCAAAATTCTTCCCAGCCTGAATGGTGGAATTATGGCTTGCATCGCTGAGTTGCTCAGCTACTGAAGCATCAGCTTTATTAGTCAGTGTGAGATTTGCGCTGGATGCAACAAGTTGGCTTAATATACAGGTTGATTAAAGGAGTTACTTGGCACCCCAACTTGGCTATTACTATGACGTCACTTTTATCAGTTTAATTGGCATTATTTAACATTTGCATTAATTTAAATTTTTGGTGCGTAAAAGCGTAGCGTTAAAACTTTGTTGAAAACATTATGTAGACATGACTAAGCGTTTAGAAGTTAATTTAACTCTAGGCCATTTTGCTGCTATAGGGTTTGATTTGACGTGTAGAGTTCGACCCCTGTTAAGTTTAGCTGTTGTTCTTGCCAAGTAACTTCGATCAAGCACCCTGACCTAACTTTGGCATCGTTGGGAACCTTATTGAGTAGCCCTTCAAGCAACATGTTTGGTCGATTTGGAGTTGAAACCTCGCTCATTTCAGCCGCAGCCCGTTGGCTTTATAGTAGGCTGACATTGGTAAAGTTAATTGGCTCCCCATATTGTCAGAATGTTATAATATAAATTTATCGTACGGGACGTTTTGAATTTCGCGAAAGTCAGTAAATGCAAACAAATATGCTTAGTTAATTGTAAGGGGACAATTTAACGCCCGTACGTTATTAGAAGCTGTGAATATATTTTCAGGTTCCAATTATTCACCGAGAGCAAAAGTTGCTATTGAGTCTGGTTTGATTGTGTAGAATTCAAACCAGAACAATGCATCTGATGTTAACCCTGCCAATTAACTTAATCATGTCACCCTTGCCTAGCAGTGTGAGGAAGGGGATCACCAGACAGCTCGTATGGAGGAATTTGTGTTGGAGCGCCTACGCTCACCGATGAGACAGCTACTTTGGATTTACTGTATAGAGGTTGACAGTAGCTTGATACCTGCTAAATGACTATTGGATTCTTTTGAAAAATATATATGTTAGTTTTAATGCATAGTACTTGTAGAGTTTGCGTCGATGGAGTGTCATATTTAATTCCAGTTTAAAGCGTACTTCCTGGTAATTGGTTTAAGTACATGCACTAGCTGAGGCTTAGAGTTATGTTAGTATTTTCCACTAACGTTAATCATACGAATTACTAAGAGTATTGGGTCTTGTTTGTGTATGAGAACCCAAACCAGAACCATGCATTGGTGAATTCTAGCTAGTGTGTATCAGTTACTGTCAACTAGCCTGGTATCACGCCCGTTAGCCAAATCTGGAGACGCTGATTCAGACGCAGATATTGGATTGTTGGGTTTCATGATGTATTGTACAGATAGTTTTCGACCGTTATGCCCCACATTTGGGATTATTTTCTCAGGACTCCAAGCCCGACCATTGCCCTTAGTCCAGCTCTTATCCGGCTGAGGTATGAGACGCGGTGGCGGATAAGTTGAGTGATAGTCACTTGTCATAAACGAGCTTGCTATAGGTGATGCGGCTATAGCTGACGGTGCCGCCCCAGACATTATCACAGGTTTTTTGCACCTATTATGGCTGTTGGGCAGATTGTCTCCGAAAGATGCTTGGTACCGATTGAGGCTGGCGTCTTCCATAATCACGTCAATTTGGTCTGCTCCCGCATTGCCATCTTTCAGCTTAGCAGATTGCCCGACCTCTGTAAACCCACTGTCACTCTTACTGTAACTACTGACAAAGGGTTGAGTTGTGTTTTGACTTGCAATTGTTATACGCAGTTAATTATGATAATCGTGATCTAGTTGAGTTTTTGGTATTACCCCATCCTTAAAATTACCACTGACAGTCACCCTATAAAGCATTAGTTTTATCTAGTGCGATATTAAACTTGGTGTTAAGGTATCAGTCATAGCTAAATAGCAGTTTCGCCGTGTTTTGGTATCCAGTTATAACTGAAATGCTAAGTAAGAATACCCGTTCTATTAGCTTAATTTACCATTAGCCTAAATTGAGCCGTAGCTTGCTATCAGATTAGCCTAAACTACCCGTAGCTTAATTTCCCCGAACCTAGCATGTCCCATTTATTTATAAATAATTTTATCCTAGGCCTTGCTTTCAGTTAGTTTTACCCTCTTATTTAGGTTGGTGTACAGTAGCGGCTGGATAGAATTTAGCGTTAATCTGGATTTGCAAGTTTTCGCACGAGCCCTACATATTTACCAGGTTTAGACGCCTATAAATATTAGTTATAGATAATTTTATCCTAGGCCTTGCTATCAGTTAGTTTTACCCCCTTATTTAGGTTGGTGTAAAATAGCGGCTGGATAAAATCGCACGAGCCCTACATCTTTACCAAGTTTAGACGCCATAAAATTTCCACGAGAATGCTAGTTTTTGAGCCAAGTTTTGGGGGTTAATTATACCTACATTTTGGCACATAGTGATCAGCGGTGAATTATTCTGTTGGTGAATTATTCTGTTGGTGGACTTTGTATTGTCATTGGTAATTTTAAGGGATGTTTAATATCCAGAGGGTTACATCGCTAACTTGAAAGTTGATTGCCATGGTGAAAGAATATGATTTTCCGCCCCTCCAATCGACTTGAATAGTCGATTGCACAGGTGGATAATGGTTAGTGTACTTTACTCAGCTGATCGGCATTCCCCATTAGCCCCGCGATCACACTTTATTTCCATTTCCCCCTAGCATGCACCTGGTAATTACTTGAATATTTTTCGAGTTGTTTAATTAGAGCAACCAGCTGGATGATATCGTTGACTAGGTTAGCATATTAAGGTAAACTACTATACTAGTACTATTATACTAGTACAAAACTATTATACTAGTACAGCACCGCTATATTCACCGTGTTAACTTTACCTACCCCAGTCAGTGATATCATATTGCTGTATTGTTGACAATGCACTAGTTAGGTGCACTTGAACTGATTGAGAAGTGAGTCATAGTGCCTCAACCCAGCTAATCATTAGGTTTTCCACTGCGGTTGATTTAATTCCAGCTTTTTGAAAGAAGTTTGCGGATTCATGCAGTTTCCGCGCCATAATCTCACCGTGCTTGTCCCTATTGGAGGACATGGTATTGGAAATATTAAGGCATTCACCTGCCATGTCATCTGGTGCGATCATTTGAAATAAATTAGATTGCATATTATTAGCCTCAGTTCCATACACTGCAGAAGCCATAACATTGAGCCTTCCATTGTGGATGCTGCTGTATTCTAAGGCAATGTCCATTTCATCCTGTAGCATTTTGCACCTTTTACTAAGTAATCTCAGGTCATTATCATGATCACTGCTGAAGACTGAGCATTGGTTGGCAACCCTAGATTCAATAGCTTTAAATTTCAAGTCACAAGCTGCAGCTTGAGTTTCCAGTTGGCCTGTAATTTTGCCCTGTTCCTTGAATACGATATCAACTTTACGATCAACTTGTCGTATCATGTCCTCATGAGACGCTATTTTCTGCCCCACAACCTCGTCAATAAGAGCTTTTAGATTGTCTTTGTTAAGATTACTGGAAGCGGACGAGTTTAGCATCCCATCATCCTCCAAGCCAATAAATATGTCTCTAGTGGAGGCTTTAGGCTTCATGCTGTCATCCAAATTCATAAATTTGAGCATATATTTATATTTAATAGCTCGCGATTCACTGAGGCAGAGACGGCTATTGTCAAAAGAGTATTCTTTTGATTTAAAACTGGCATATATGTCTTGCATATTAGGCAAGTCCAAGATTGAGTTAAATTTGCTACCGTCAGTTGGCTTGCTGAACATTTTGCCACGTCTATTCATTATCCCCTTTTTAACTCTATAATTCGACTCATATTGTTTCTTTTGATTTGCTGTACTGTCAAATGCTTTGTTCTTTTTTAGCCATTTGCACGCCATAAAGGTAATGGCTCCATCCACATCTTCAAAGTCAAACTTGTATGCCCTAGGAAATGCCCCAATACGTGACGCTTGCGCATCTTCTCTGAAGGTGTCTTGATGGATTGAGTTGACCTCCCAGACCTGACTATTGAGAATATTAGTCCTTACACCCCCTCTATGAAACATCAGCTTCGCAGAGTAATATTTGCTTACAAACTCACTGCACAGCGGAATATAGACGCTCCATACCTCGTCAATATCCAGTGACCATGCTTCTCTTATGAATGGCAAGAGCGCAGTTATAGCTTTATGGGATCTCGTGTTGATTTTGTAATGCCCAAAGCGCATAAATGTCATCAGACTGACGATGTTGTCCACCTGGATGTATTTGACTAGTACATTGGCATTAACATCCCAATATCTCAGCCCATTAATTAATACTGAATCAGGACGCAAGCCCGTTTTCTCCAATAGGGTAATGAGTTGCCATAGCTCCGTGGGTTTAGTTTCAATTTTAAAGAGTTCATCCAGGAATTCACGCCCCTTATTTTCATTAGCCAAATTGGAATTTTCCGACGCATCTTCGTTGTCCACCGCGTCATCAAGTGAATCACGCGTCGCTGGTTCAAGATCAATAGGGCACATGACTAGTGGATTGGTGAACTCATCAGGATCATTGCAATCCCATTGAACATTGTACTGCGGGAGGCGCGACTCTAGTTCTTTGTTTATATTCCATCCCGGGTCATTGAACCAATTATACACTTGGCCCAGAAAATTCAGATTAATGTCTTTTCGGCTGGAAAAGTGAACATTACGTCTGACACCGCCCTGTCTAGCGTCAGCATTAGATATGCTTCTAGCATCAGTGAAGCCCGAATCCCAGTTACCCGGTTTAGCAGAGACCGGAGTCCGATAATACGGGGAGCTGTTCTGGTTGCGAGTGTCCGTTCGCCCAGCATTTCGTATGCTTTGCTTGCGTCTAACATCGTTGTAATTTGCATTACCCCATTTGTCTGGTGTTTGGGTGTCATTACGCACTCCTTGTTGAACACCCCTATCCCTTGATCTGGAGTTGTAACTCGTATCCGGTATAAAGTCATCATTTCGAGTGGTACTGTGATTGACACGTGGGCCATTAATAGCCGAACGTTCACCTTAACGTGGCAGTCAATATAGTTGCTACTAACTGCTATGCCTAGTTAGGATCATTTAATTGGGGTCTCACCTTGTATGGCATGATTTCTACCGCTCTTTTGATTTAGATTTCGATGGGTATCATCATAGCTGAACTCTCGGTTCCCGCGGCCACCGCGCTGCTGACTGTCACGACTATCGTAGCGTTGACTGTCATGACCATCGAATCGCCGGTTATCGCGATACTCCGTGTTCCCTTGTCTGTCGTAACTATTGTCCCGATGATAGTTATCATGGTAATTCTGCTCTTCAGAGCGCCAGTTGTCTTGACCGTGATGGTCATGAAACTGTCGATCACTTAGCCGATCATTATAGCTGCTTCGGAGGCTTGTCCTATTATCCATATTCCCGATTTGCTGTCTAAATAGATCCATTATTGTTACTTGCTCGCTACGCTATTAGGCTATGTCTGATGAGCTTGCCCAGACATCGGCCCAATCTCGGTTGACTAATCTAGATACTGATTGAGTAGTCGCGCCCATACATACTCACAACCATGTATTCCAAGTATACCCATATATACCCAATTATCCCCATATATACTCACATATACCCATATATACTCACAAGCTTGTAAACCAAATTAGAGTGTGATATGTGAGTTAAAGCTGATATAAGCATTATGTCAAGCTAAAGTTGGAACCAAGCAGCATGTTAGTAACTGTCTTGCCGGAGCTGCCAGGATGGTATATGCTGGAAATTGCTATGTGACATTTTAGGTAATCATTTCTTTCTTAATACCTCCGCCGAGGGACTTGCCAATTAAACGCCCATTCCAGTTTGGTCATATTATCTGATCCAGTTAAGCTGGACCAATTTTCGCTGTGCCGAATTGGTTCGTGCCAATTTGTCAATGCCGAACTAGTCAGTGACGCATTAGTCTGTGCAGAGTAGTGCCGAATTAGTCTGTGCCGAATTAGTCAGTGCCGAACTAGTCAGTGACGAATTAGACTGTGCCGAATTAGCTTGTGCCGAATTAGTCAGTGCCGAATTAGTTTATGCCGAATTAGACAGTGCCGAATTAGTCAGTGCCGAATTAGTCTGTGCCGAACTAGTCAATGCTGAATAGGTCTTTGCCCATTTAGCCGTGCCAATTTTAGACATATCCATTTGGCCGATTTAGCCGATTTCAGTAGCATTCCGTAGTTGCAGTAACATTTCGCAGCCGAGTTACGTCTCCGATATTTCAGGACTTTTCATGTTCGTTAGCGTCCTTTCATTCCCTTTAGATATCTCTGAAACGCTCTCTAAAGTTGGTTAGACAATTATTGACCCATATATGATTTGCTGGCCCTAGTTAACATAGCACAGTGTAAATTTCCAGCGCGAGGCATAGTGTAAATTTTCAGCACACGGTACAGTATGAATTTTCAGCGCATGGCACAGTGTAAGTTTACAGCGCACAGTGAGTATTTACAGTGCATAGCAGGAAGTATGAGAGTGCAGGATCGTTGCCCTGTAGCAGCTGAATCACGAGTTAGGTTTTTTCATGGTTTTTTCATGGTTTTTCATGGTTTTTTCATGGTTGACTAGTTGAACAGCTCATGGATTAAGTTAATTTCCCTCCACTGCAGCTGCATCGCTACTATTCTGCTCCCTATTTCGCCCTGGTTGTAATTTGCAGTAAACATAGGAATCTAACATGTGTAATTGGAGGTAGTACCCTTATACGATATAGGAAAGACAGATATATGCAAGACAGATAAGGCAAATTGATCAGCTTGAGCCTTGACTGCCCATGATTGGTTTTTATGCAGCGATAGTTAGATTAGTACACGATGCTACGCGGATAACAGTAAATCATATATTTTTACCCATAACCCTGAGTCACCACGCTCCCCTATATACAGTTATCTAGTACAGTAAGTTTTCTCTGCCTTGAGTTTTAAAAGTTTTGTTCAGTTTTCAGACGGTAAATTAGACAGTAGGTTGTTTGAATTACTTTATTGTTTGCAGATTCAACAGAGATTGGTCACTGCCCATGCCCTCATGAATTTTTGATGAGTTTGGCAGTACGGAGGTTGTATTTTCGCAATTTCATAATTTCGCAATTGGAAATTAAAGAATATCGGTTAGTAATTTGACGTGCTAGAGCTCAATTACTAGTTTTGATTGCTGTTTTTATAAGCACTGTTAAGACCAGATGTTAAGACCAAATGTAATAGTTAAGTTCCGCACTGGTAGTCCTGAGTGCAACCCCGGACATTTGCCATCATTTAAGTCAGCCCGCTTTGTATCACGCAATTGTAGTCAGCCCTCAACCCCGTCAGTTGGTCCCATGAGAGGACGCTAGGCCCTGTATTCCAGCACTGAAAATTCAACTCCCCGCCACTGCTAGGGCGTACACTCCCTAACTTATCAATCATATCATTCCCGCCAAGTTCAGGATCGGCTAGAACATGCATCAACACGCTATATTATGGCCACGATATATTGTTGCACGATATTTTATATTATTGCACGATATTTATTTAACACGCCCATTCCCAGATCCTCATTCGAAGCCCAGTAGTCATAGACAAAACCGCAGACAAAACCCCCAGAGTTCAACCCATTTGACGCGCAAACCCGCATTTCACATTTTACTTTGCATTGCAACATTTTACCCCATAGTCACATATGATTATTCATTTATCATATTTTTATTGCGCACCCGTATCACGTAACGATCATAGCAAATTCCAGTTATTTGACGAACAGACCCGCATTTCCCATTTTACTCTGCATTGAAATATTTTAGCATAGTCACATATAACCATTCATACATCGTATTTTTATTGCGTAATCATATAACGTAAAGATCATAGCAGTTAGCTGTTTACAGTGTCATTTATTATCAATGCAAAAATGACCATGGCTGCAATCGCCTGTTTTCCAACAAAATGCGCTTGGCACATTTTAACATCATAGAGTCAGATTTTCACCTTGAGATTTTCTCTAGATCAGGATCTCAGCATAGCTCTCTCAGCCATGTTGTAGGAGGGCCATTCACTAAATAAATCATTAGGTGGAAATAGCTAAAATAAAAAATGAAAGCGAAAAAAAAACGAAAAGAGGAAAAAACGAAAAAAACGAAAAGAGGAAAATTGAAAATTGTCCTACTCGTGGCCCATCTAAAACAAGACTCCAACTAAAACAAGACTCCCATCTAAAACAAGACTCCCATCTAAAACAAGACTCCCATCTAAAACAAGACTCCTTCTCAAAGTTTTTAAAATACTTTCTACCTTATGATAAAACTCTACTGTACTTTATAGCAACCCACTTATTATTCAAATCTTAACATTACGTTTAACTGAAAATTATGA
>SCLE01026931.1:0-18727 GCA_004367955.1 Bathochordaeus stygius | reverse complement strand
AAATTTAATTGGTTATCAATTATAGTTCCTGGATTTCTCGGGAACTCTTCAACCGCCAATTGGTCAAAAGAGGCCAGGAGCGTGAGGGATTTAATGAGCTTCTCAAAGTCGCCACTCAAATTTGGATTTTCCGCTGCAGCTAATGTTACGGGATCGAACAGTGAGTCTTCCATTTCGGAGTTTAATGATAGATCTTGTAGGGTCGCGTTGTTGTCAATACTTATTATTGAATTGTCCAGTTTAGTTTCGACAGCAGGTGAAACTTTAATCGCAATATCCGTTATTGGAACAGCAGCTGCATCGGGCTGCACCGTTTTGGTAATTTTATTATTAGATACGTCATTAGATTTAATTGCGCTTGTATCCCTGTTTCGTTTACGGGATGGTGCGGGATGATGCGGGATGGTGCGGGATGGTGCGTTGAATTCGACCAGACTCTTCATGCACGCAGCAGATAATAGGACGTTGGTACTGGTGTTCCCTTTCTTACATCCTTCACCGTCAAGAGTCTTTACCATTGCTACTTTTTCATTCATTGTGAGAGAGGAGTTGGGTACACTGATAACATTGCGTTTGTCTTCTGTGAAGTAACTTTTCACGTGACTTTTGTAATTGCTTTTGCAAGAGTTCAGCATCACTTCGCAGCTGTAGATGTCCTTCATACTTCTATAATATTTAATTTTCCGGCTTATTGGGTCAATGAGGCTTTCAGCATTGAAATCAGGGGTCTCTTCCCATCGATTGAACTCTACGGAGATATTGCGAGAGCTAATTTTTTCCCGTTTTGCCCAAATATCATTTTTATGTTTGCTGTTTTCACATTTATTGCTTCATGAATTAGCTTCCTGACTTCGATTGCGCCTGATTCGGTGTCATCCGTTTGAAGCGTGGTGACGCTCATTAAACGCAAGAGCTCCTGTTCATGCAGGGTGCCTAGAATGATTTCTTCGTCATTGAAGTCGATAGTACCAATAAATTTACGGGCCGCGTACAGAGAGATTACTTTTATTGGTAATACATAAAGCATATTGGGCAGACTCGTTATGTGTCTCCATTGTTGGAATTCAGCAGCGTCAAGTTCATTGAATTTTATGGTGTAGCCCTTTATGGCACCGTGATTCCTGCTGATGATTGCCAGTAGGAGTCCTCCATTAGTTGAACAGTTTGACGCTGTATATTCTAAATATAGTAATATAGTGTTCATGAAGCTGTATGGGAGCGGTTTGTTAGATATTGTAGCGGACGATTCATATTAGACACAAGTTTATGCAATAATAACTGGGCTGCCCTGATGATCCCAAAAAAAACGAAACTCTAGTAGTTATCACGTTACATGACTACGCACAATTATGTGCATTTTTGGTGCCATTTGGATTATGACATCACTTTTTACCTGGTTGTGATTCGTCGAAACCATTTTATAGTTGTATTTACACGAATATTATTGCTTGGTGTGTACATTTTTTACAAAAAGGTGTAACTTTTACCCACTCTTGCTATTTGCTACTCGGTTGCTATGCCATTTGTATTATTTGTCATTTTGATTTGATAGTGTGGAAAACCAAACTTACTTGTTATCTCGTTACGCGAATGTAAACCAATTATGTGCATGTAGGGCGCCATTTGGATAACGCGAACATTATTTACGCGAACATTTTCACGCGATGGTTAATAACGGGTTTTTGACATGAGACGAACTAACCCTGTGACTACAAACGTTATGAAATGGAATGTAGCGTGTGCTACTTGCTTGAGGGAAACGCTTCCCGCGTTAGTGCTGCTTGACTATGTAACTTCAAAAGGTCAGCACCCAATTATGTGCGTTCACTTTACCCTAAGCCTTGTAATACATATATTTCATAAATCATACAAAATCACACAATATTAGATGCGGGCCGCGCGTAGATTATTTATGAAACCGTTGAATTTGCAAGAATAATATTAATACTCATTGCATAGCAATTAAAGTGTTATGTCCTCCGTTTTACGATGACGTCATAATTAATATGGGTTAGGACATCGTTTGGTTTTTCGACTAATCGTCCTACATAAGATTGCACGTTTTCGGAGCCTTAAGTAACACTACGCAGCACTTGCAATTCAAACTGCAATTTTCGGTGAGTTGTCACACCACGTTAGTTAGCCCGGGAACTTGTTTGCATCGAAAGTTAATAGAAAAAAATAGAGAAGGGTATTGCCTAGATTGATATATTAAGATTGATTGACCGTGATTGCAGACTTAATGGCGATGTTAATCAAGAGAATTAACTCTTTGTGGATATCCGAGTATGTGCGTTCGGTGGATTCTCGATTTTAATTCCGTACGACCGTAAGTTATTAGCTACTGGGTGCAGTATGCATAAGTGATTACGTTTTAAGCAAATGCGATCCGTTTGGATGGGGCTTTCGACTTGGCTTGGCACAGCGGTAAGTTCAATATCATGTTACGCGTTAAATATATATGGGAAGGTTGAAATTAAATTATATTCAGCCCTTTTTACTGGACCTACTGATTCACCCAACCCCCCTGTGGTCATGATTATTAGGTATTTGCCTCTAATTTTTTGGGGACGGAAAAAAAACTTTTTTATTTGAGCATTCTTGGGTATAGAATTGGGGCTTAGACCTAATTTCGGGTCAGTGGTTGCTTTACAATTTCCCAGTTGACTTCGTTTGCGAGTTATTCATATAAAAATACCCATTTAAAGTAGTTACGTTCTTATTTTTGCTAGTTTTTGACAATTTTTTACAGTTTATTTTTATGGGGCATTTTCCGCTACGTTCATTTTGTTTCAATTTTTGGAGTTTTTGATGCTCGTGGTTACTAATGTATTAGTTTACAGGCGCATTTCTGGGTGTTTTGTGGTTAGGAATAGTTGGTTGAGGGGTTCAGGCGGCATTCTAAGGGGATGCGAATGTTCGGTAGATTCACCCTTTATGACCATAACCTTCCTTGGCTGAAATTGTACACCGCTTATGGGTAACCTTGAAAGCAGCCTCATTTAAATGTTGAGTTGCATCCTTGGTTTAAATTTTTATTTTTATCAGGTCGTTTAATGTGGGTCCTTAATAGGTACACATGTGGAGTTTTTGGACGTTAAGTCTGTTAATGACCCCCCCTTTTATTGTGATTAGCCGGACAGAGCGTTTTCCAACTTATTGCATCGTGTCGAAGAAAAAAATGCCCTTGTTGGTGGGTGATTAGACTTTCGCGAAAAAGTTGGTTTGTCTTCAGTTGGGTAATATGGATTAGTTTTATTCATCCACGGCCATGTTTTGAGAAACCCATATTTTAGAGATTTGCAGTTCTTGTTTTTCATTTGCCTTTGTACATTTTTGTTTCCGTTTTGCATTCACATCGGTGGGACCGGACCCATGATGAACCCCCCACCGATTTAGTTTTATGATATGTGCATGCATTATAATTATTATAATACCGGACCAGAGTTTCCCACTACATTATATTAAGATAAGACGTCAAGTTTACCAAAATAGCCTAATGTCAGTTAAGAAAGGTCGCTAACTTCTTCAATTCTACGATTAACTAGCCTTTTAGACCTTGGTATTGGAGCTCTACTCGAATTAATTGAATCCGTTATGGAACAGATCTTTGGAAGCTCAAACTACAATTATATTTTTTGTGAGTGAAAAACGTTTTTCTTTTTTGTACTGCAGTGTTATTTATTGGGGTTTTTAGATATGGTGCTCCTGCTGCTGTTGGTGCTGATAACCCTTTGCACCCTACACCGAAAGGGCAAGCTGTCATGTACCGTGTGCAACAAGTGTCAGCCCAAAGATGAGTCAGTGGTAGTGGAGTTGGATGGTAGTTTTCAGTCAACGGACTCCCTTTATTATTATTCGATGGAATCTGTAATTCCTTAGATGTGAAGGATTTACAAAAACACGGTTAGATATATAGTTAGATTAGCACTGCCCTTAAATTTAATGTATATTGAAATACCTCTAGTTGCCTATATAACCTGTATATCACTATATTTCACATAAATAGCTCATTATGATTCATTAGTCTAGGGACAAACTAATATTTAGAATGTTTTGGTTACTGGGTTCTAAGTCGCATAGTCGTGTCATTTGCATGCAAATATTATGAGATCCGGTACGGTACAGTTAGTTATATTCATGATTCACAAAGTGGCGCATTCCGTTTGAGTTTTATTCAATTAATGGCATTTGGTTGAGATATTCAGCTATGCCGCAGATTGCCCACTTTTGTGCTTATATTGTACGGACTGAATTTTTATGGTTTCAATTAAGGTTGGCTGGAATGGGTTATGGTTTGGTTACTTCGCGTACGCTGGTGAGCACAATACCCACTGCAATGGGCCTGTCAGTCAGTTAAGTGGGATATTATTATTTTTTGATTAGATTTAGCGGTATTTGGTTTATCAGGTGCCACTAAGTACGATTACGTTATTTGTAAACTGGTAATTTTAGATGCGGTGGTTCCTGCTGATTAGCTGCCGGTTGCGTTATTGGATTTAGCGGTATTTGGTTAATCAGGTGCCGTTCAGTACGAATACGTTATTCGTAAACTGGTAATTTTAGGTGTGGTGCTTCATGCTGATTAGCTGCCGGTTGCGTGGGCGTCCTTGCTCCTGTTGTTATGCAGCTTGCTGGCCGAATTGCTGGTAAGTCTAGCTAGATATACATATTTGCCGTTATTTACCGGGGTGTTTTCATATGCAATTGTATTGGGTTCTTGGTTGTTTTGGACACACTTTATATTATTCGTGGACGAGATAGTTTAGCAGATAAGTACCTTTATTTGGTTTATACCGTCTAATTTTAGAAGCAATTTTGTGATGTAGACCCCTTAATCGTTTTAGAGAGTATAATGTCTCGTATACAGGTAGCTGTCAGGTTAATTATGGGCGGCATTTACATTTATATCTTGAAATAACCTGTTATTTTAAGGTCGATTGCAATTCACACTTTTATCTGTATCTGCAAGGTTAACTGCTACCGTGACATGTCGTGGTGATGTTGGATAGTCTGGTGCACAGACATACCCTTTATGTATACAGGTTAGTGCACTATTAGATTTGGAGCACGTTACCACACAATTTTGTGCACTATTGGTGCCATCTTGATATCATCGTTTTGAATACCCTCCGAAACAGGATTTTGCGGTTGACCACAAGTGTTCAACGCAGCTGAACTGCCACCTTGTTATGATGTGGTTAGCATCGACGATGACATTATAGTTGGCTAGCCTTTGTAATGTGACCGAATTTTATTTTTTGCGTGTATTGTCATAGATTATAGCCACTAATAAAACCCCGCTGCTGTGGGAATGGGGTACCGAGTTCACTCTTGACCAGCGCACCGAGTGCCTTGGTAAGGGGATGGACACCCACGGCAGGGTCTCAGTAATGAGGATTAGGGGGCCAGTGTGAGGGGGCCCTACAGGTCATAGGGCGCAACTGACACCTTGATCTCCCCAATTCAAGGTGTCACGCGCGTTTGCAAAGACTATGAGTTAAGGTCCCGGTACATTGGTATAAGGACTGGGCTACAGCGGCTGTTTGAAAGATAACAGTTGGCTGGCTGCAAACTTGGTCGTCACCAGATACAAGTTTGCCATATTATGCTATTCGTGTAGGTTGATTATGAGTTATGGTCCCCTACGTGAGTACAATATCAGATTCTCGGATAAGTTAGCAATGTGGAGCGTAGTGTTAATATAATTTGTTTAGTGCACTTGGGATGGCTGTTGGTTTGGCTATCATTTATTGACGAAATGATTTGACAGATAAGTACCCTTATGTTGATTATACCGTCCTATTTAATATAGTCTAATGCTGTCGTGGTTATTTTATTCAAGAGGTTATGGGTCACGTTATGGTGTAAGTTTGGAACCCCAGTTTGGTTTTCATAATTACGCCCTGTTTAATATGTTGGTTCAGGCAGATTGCGATTTGCTATGTTTTGCGAATGCTTGCGAATTGGCGCCGTATGCACTATTACCTGCTTGGATGATGTGGCATGGTGGTGTTGCACCTCTTGATACTACGATTGTGGGATTATTCCTCAATGAGCAGGTTGGCACCCTAATTGCAATTAACGTGTTATACTTATGTTAGCCTAGTACATGGGTAGGGAGACCTGTCGGCTTAGCAAAGTCAAATACTCAAAATTTCCGTGGCACCAGTTTTATTAGTCAGTTCAGGTGTAATTACCGAGCCAAGGTTTCAGCGGTTGCTACTCAGATCACACAACCTGGGGGTAAGCGACGCATATTAAATTACAAAATACGCCTATTGCGCCTGATTTTTATTTATTATTTTTCTTTTCTAGGTGGTCTTTTGGGGCCCATTTTGAGGGGTTCTTTTTTATGGTACTTTCAGCAGGGTCATTTGCGGGCGTGTTTTGGGGGTTCACATTCGACAAAAAAGAACGAGAGAGAAGTTTTGGCCACTAATTTCTTATTTTTATAGGACATCTCTTTGCGTGAAATGTTTTTCCGGACCCTTTTGCGTTTAGTCTTTTCGCGCCTAACTGGTGGTACATTTAGCGCAAGACGAGAAAAAAAAAGAAAACAATAAGTTATGTACCATCAGCTGTTTGCAATTTAAATAAGGAAATTTATTCGGCCATTAGTGATTCCCCGCTACCATGGGTATGGGGTACCGTGTCCACTCTCGATCAGAGCATCATATGCTTTGGTAGGGGGCTGGATACCCATGGTAGGGTCTCCTTAGCGAGGATTAGGGGGCCGTTATGTATGTGCCCTACATGTTTAGACCGCAATTGAGACCCTGATCACCCCAATTCAGGGTGTCAAAAGCGATCACAATAGCTGTGAGCTAAGGCACATACATAGCGGTATAAGGACTGGGCTACCGCGGCTGTTGCTTAGACAGTCAGCGGAATGTGATGGTGTTTTTAATATAGTCTAATGAACGAGAAAGAAGTTTTGGCCACTAATTTCTTATTTCTATAGGACATCTTTTTGTGTGAGATGTTTTTCCGGACACTTTTGCTTTTTATTTTTTTGCGCCTAACTGGTGGTACATTTCGCGCAAGAAAATGAAAAAAAAGAAAACAATATGTTAAGTACCCTCCGCGGTTTGTAATTTAAATAAGGAAATTTATTCGGCCATTAATGATTCCCCGCTACCATGGGTATGGGGTACCGCGTCCACACTCGATCAGAGCATCATATGCTTTGGTAGGGGGCTGGATACCCATGGTAGGGTCTCCTTAGCGAGGATTAGGGGGCCATTATGTATGTGCCCTACATGTTAAGACCGCAATTGCGACCTTGATCACCCCAATTCAAGGTGTCAAAAGCGATCACAATAGCTGTGAGCTAAGGCACATATATGGTGGTGTAAGGACTGGGCTGCCGCGGCTGTTCCTTGGACAGTCAGCGGAATGTGATGGTGTTATACCCGATTTGTATAACCGAGTGGAACCGGATTACGAGTTAACCGTAACCAGATGTCATTGGTGTGTGCATTACCACAGGAATGATTTAGATTTGCGGAATATAATAAAGTTAGGATTGGGACCGCGAGTGAGCCTTGGGGTGTTATTCTTAGTTTTAAATGTTATCATTAGGACCCGTTGGTTAACCGAAGATTGTGGCTGTATTGGACGGCATGTTGATGGTGGCAACAGCGCGCTTATGGTGCCGACTTCACATCAAGCTTCAGTTTAAAGATAAGTTATCACTTTTGGTAAAAACAGAACCATGTGCATGCTATTTTGGTAATGCACCTGAACTAACCTATTGATTAGTGTTTAATTGCCGATGATGATGACTGTTTTGTTGGTTGTGGGTGTTGGCGCTAGATTAGTAACTTCATTGGATACACTTGGTGGTTTTACGTGCCGACAACAGTTTGTAATTTAAATAAATAAGGAAATGTATTCGGCCATTAACGATTCCCCGCTACCATGGGTATGGGGTACCGCGTCCACTCTCGATCAGAGCATCATATGCTTTGGTAGGGGGCTGGATACCCATGGTAGGGTCTCCTTAGAGAGGATTAGGGGGCCATTATGAATGTGCCCTACATGTTTAGACCGCAATTGAGACCCTGATCACCCCAATTCAGGGTGTCAAAAGCGATCACAATGGCTGTAAGCTAAGGCACATACATAATGGTGTAAGGACTGGGATGCCGCGGCTGTTGCTTAGACAGTCAGCGGAATGTAATGGTGTTATACCTGAGTTGTATAACCGAGTGGAACCGGATCACGAGTCAACCGCAACCAGATGTCATTGGCTTGCGCATTACCACAGGAATAATTTAGATTTGAGAACATAATAAAATTAGGATTGGGAACGTACTGTTTATTTATTTTTATTTTACTTTAGTGTTATTTGTAATATAGTATAGCCACTGCACATGTTTGCTTACGACTGCTTTGTTGGACCTGCCTGCTGTACACCCTACAATCCCACCATAAAATGGTTAGTTCACATTAAGTAATGGTAATGTCCGGTTGCGACACACAAGTGGTGCTTTCACATTGTGGTACGATATTCTTTTTTGGGGAAGTTCTGCTTTTAGTGAACAAGGTATGACAAATTTTACCTATAGTTTCGCTGTATTCCGATACCTTGTTAGACCCATAGAAAATATTTATATAATTAAGTGGTGATGAACTGGTAGCCACCAGCTGCAAACTCTTTATTTTGACGTTAGTAAACTCCTCTTCGTTATTACACTTCGTGCAATCAGTTTTACCAGCGCGGTGAGAACACTTGTTATCGTAAAATGTCCTGACCCGCTTGTTGAAGTCACTGTGCATGATTTGCCTTCTAATGGTATATGGAAGGTTGTTGAAGCAGGTCATGCCATTATACGGAAACATGTTTTTGTTGACCGGTTTGTGAAGGGGTAGTCTAATGATGGGGACGTCACAACAATATCTAGGTTCGTGCATATTCACTACGAATTTGCGTTGACATTTCTTGAAGAATATAGCGTTGGTTATTGCATTTCTGATTGTAACGGGTTCATTGTTTGTAATTACCTTGTTCATAAAGAGCAGAATTGCCCTCTCGTGCAAATTTTTGGGGTCAGGCCAATTAACAGCATCAAAAATGGAGTCATACGACATAGCGTCCTTAGGATCCGAGTTGTCAATGTCGAAAATATCCGTGATGATCTGCGTAATTTGTTTAGATATTTTGTTGTACATTTGATTTTCAAGAATGGGTAGTATTTCCAACCCATAGTTTAGGTTACCATATATTAGGGCTCGAGCAAGTTTTAACAGATCTTCATAGCCACCTGCATATTTCGCATGACATATACTGGCCCTATGTTCGTATATTCTGTTACGAATGAAGTTAATTTGGTTTTTAAAATCGAGGTTTGTGTTAAAGCGTATGCCCAGATGTTTATTATTAAACTTATGTTTAATATGAATGTCATTTTCTAATACTAAGTCGGGAGCATTGTTCTTACCTAGCACTGCGAACGACGTTTTTGGATATGAAACGTAGATGCCCCTGTTGTCAGTCCATTCAACCAGGTCTTTTATTGTTTTGACGGCCGCGGCCCTGGCCTCGGTGATGGTGTCCCTGCTTATGACAGCCACAATGTCGTCTGCGAACGTAAAAAGTTTAGTGTTTGCCCTTAGGTTCTCGGGTATGATATTTTCAACACCCGCGATCATAAGTGCAAATATGAGTGGTGATAGGGCACCCCCTTGTGGGACCCCACACGGCGGGAGTTCAATTGGTTTGCTGTGTACACCTTTTTCTATTATAACCCCCTTCCTGTCGTCCAGCCATTGTTCGAAATACTGGTAGATATTTGGGTCAAGTAGCTTTTTAAGTCTTTTTTTGATTAGGTCATGGGGAATTGTACCAAAAGCATTGGTACAGTCGATGAAGACTAATATTGTGGCCATATTTTTCGGTTTACTTGTTATTTCAAGTAGCATATCCGCTATTGCGGTAGAGCATGAGTGGTTTACCCTGAAACCATGCTGGGTGGGTGGGAGAAGTCCATTGTCTAAGACATATTTTTGAAAGCTCGCGGTAAGGTGTTTCCCTCGTAGTGATGCAGTAGCCCCCGGCACCGCTAATACACGATTTGCGGTGATTGATTTGGGGTCTTTGGCACCAGGCTTGGGGATGACAACCATCTTGTTGGTTTTGTCATAAAATGGAAATGCCCCAAGCTTGATGCCAAACTCAATCATTTTTTTCAGATAGAACAAGGTGTCCTCGGGCCAACTACTTAGAGTTTCGCGATTCAACAGCGAGTTAAGCCCCTTGGTTTTCTTTTTGAGTGATCTTATTAGCTTGTACAGGGACGTGGCTTTCGATTTCCCTTCATATGAAAGGTACATATCGGCATTGGCAAATTTTTTGCCTGGAATTTCTTCCCAAAAGTCAACCCCCTCAAACGCACCCGGGGTCGGGGCAGTTGAATTCTGTAGGTTAAGGAAATACTCTCGAAACTCTTCAGCCGTGTGTTCACCCCTAGTTGACGATGCTACCTTGTCCTTGGGGTTAATATCACGCTGGATTTTGAAAATATCGTTGGCCCCTAGTGTTTCATAAGTAGATTTCTTACTTTTAAAGTATCGCCTGTCTTGCTGAGACATTTTTTTCAAAGTTTTCTTTAGTGTATTGATTATATTTATTTTTGCGGATACCGCACGCGTCTCAGGCGATAAATATGAGTTGGTATGTTTTTTATTGATGGTTACAATGGAAGATGGCATGATATCACTCATTACACCTTCCATAGTTTCATTGAGGAACTGTGAGAAAGGAACAGTTTTGTTATTGAAATTATTACACCATTCGTCATCGTTACATTTTATAATTTCCTTTTCAGCCTCATCTAAAAGTGCGAGCAATCTTGGTTTGGCTTCTTCTAATGCTGCTGACGACGCATCGTAAATACATTCAGGTGAGGCGCGTTTAAAAGACGTGAACTTGTTGGTTTCTGTTTTTTGTAGTATTGTGGTCTGAAATTCGACGGTTAGTATTGCATGTCCATCATTATTACAAAAACAGTTACCATCATAAATGTCCCTTACATACGTATCATTGAAATTAATTACAAGGAGTATATCAATGTTCGACTTGGTCGCATCCTTTAGAATGCCCTTTTTGTTGGGGTTGTTTGTGCTAGAGTTTTTGTGATTGCAATAGTTACTAAACAGTGCCCTGAGTTTGCGACAGAGCTCATGATTATCTTGTTTACGTGGGTTCTTGAAATTTAGGTTAAGGTCCCCACACAGTATCGAGGGAATTTTGCTTTGTTTTTGCACGACAGCCACGAAATGATCAAAATAAAATTTACTGTAGTTATCCCTTGTAATACCTAGAGCGTGCGATTTGGGGGACTCAAGATGGGTCCTGTAAAAGGTTGTTATATTAATTGGCGTTGCATCCTCGTTAATTTTTATGGAAATTCCAGTGAAAGGGGCTTTAGAGTATTGTTTTTTAATCACCAGACCGCAGTCATTGCGTACCAAAATCGCTGACAGTATAGTTGGGTTATCGTGTATGAGAATTGGGTCATGCGTAAACACATCGAAATTCACTGGAATTATTAATTTCTTTGTTAAGATATCGGGATTGATATTTAGCTCATTTATACACAGGACATGGGCATGGCTAAAATGGTCAAGTAGTGTTGGTATTTGATGATTAGGATTGTTTAGATTGACCGACAGTATTAATAGATTAGCTAGTTTAGACATATTGATCGGTAGTTTAGGGATTTTTTTGTATTTAGCATGTTCGATTAGGTTCCTCTTATCCGAGGCTATATCTTCCATTAATGCGTCGCCTGCATTTAGTGCATTATTTGCTTCATTGGTACGCTCCTTGTTGAACCTATTTATATTTGGTGGTATTATATAATGCCTTTCAGTGCTCACTTGTTCATTGGGGGGGCCCCTGGGTGACATTATTTGCTCAGTACTTACAATGTTTGATTCAGCGTCATCAAGAGCTGCAGCTGGGTTTGTCATTGACTGAGTTGACGCCCTTGGACGTTCCTGGCTTGTCCTCATTTCGCTCTTTGTCAGTGTGTTGCCCACCACTTGGAATTTGTCCGATCTTATTGACGGTTCAATTGCCGGAATGGACGTAAGTAAAATCTTATTTTTTATGGGGGTTTTTAAAGTATCGGAAGTTATGTCATGGAACCCAACCTTTTTAGTGGGCGATCTGCAAAAATTGATAATCAGGTCGCGAATACCAATCTCGTTCTCCTGTTGGGCTACATATGGCTCAATTTCCATGTTCATGCCCATGATGGACTTCATGAGAGCGTAAATTTCCTTATTATCAATAAGGTAGGGTAGACAGAAATTATTTTTTTCGAGAATTTTGATAATGGTAGCCAACATGTTGCTCGAGATTGGTGGCAGGATTATGCGATCTAGCTCGTCGATTCTATTTGAATCGAGGATTTGCGCATAGTTATCAAAGTCCGTTATCGCAGGACCAAATCTGTTTAGGTTTATAGATAGTTCGGTTATTTCTCTCACAGATACATGCGTAGAGTCAAAAACTTCCTCAAGTTTACTATTGATGCACGGGTTATGTTTTTTGACGTTGCGCAAGTATAGATTGACTGCCTCGATGGTTAATTCTGGTATTACTAGGCACAGGAACCTAAATTCACACTTCTCGCTGTCCGTATTAATTAGCTCAGTTTTTCTGTTTTGAGGGAAGCGAGGCCAACGGGTTTTAGAGGCTTTCCTCCTGAGCCGAGTGATCTTTTTAGTACCAATTTTGATGTCGACATCGTCAAGTGTCGTAAGTTCTACCTCAGTTGGTGTACGCTCGGCTATGACGACATTTTTACTTGAAGACGGCAAGTTACTAACTATGTTTGTACTAGTGGCGTTCATGGTAGATCGCGTCTTTTTAGTAGATTTAAACCTCTTGGCATTTGCGACTTTTAGTAGAAATTTGTTTTGGGTAACTCCTGCTTTAGACATACAGGGCTTGACACCTGCCGGCGGATTATTGCCCATTATAGACGACTGTACGATCGTAACTATGGGTGATTGTGCAACTGTGGCTATGGGAGAGCTCTGAGATATATTCTCGTGAAACTTCTGACATAAATTGTTAAGGTTGCTAGGATTCGATGAATTTGGCTCATTAAAATATTGAAACAATTTATCCGTTTCCTGTTTGAGTTTCTTCTTAGCCTCAGTGCCCTGCCCTGATTCGAGTGGGTCCTCATCACATGGAGCGCCACGTTTGTTTGTCGTAGTGGGATCCCCTGCCATAGCAGTGTCCGTTACATCATCTGCGGTTTTGTCCGTGCCCAATGGACCAGTGTTTGAATTGAGTATACGATTTGGCTGTTTGCCTATAATAAATGCGTAAGGGACATTACTACTTTCCGTATAATGATCAGCTAGACTACCTGGTTTGGCATATAGCCGCGCCGATTTGGAGAGAGGAACCTTATTTTGCTGGTTTATGGTTTCACCTGTGACTAAGTTATTTTCAGTTTCGTTAATTTTACTTTCAGCTTCCGAGGCTGCGTCATGCTGATTGGTATTTGATTCCTCCGGCATTTCCTCATCGATAGGATGGTCACTGTTAAAAGCATCTTTGGAAAGGTCAGTAAATTCGTTAGTACGGAAATCATGCTCCACAGGGTTTATTACTGGATAAATTAGAGCAGACGCATTAATAGTGTCATTGTCCGGTAATACACCTTGTGGAGGGTACCAGGTGGTCATTCCTATATCCAAGTGTTTGTACAATGTGGTTATTGGAATGCTTTTGTGGACTGCGTTACTTGGTATACGTTTGCAGCTATTGTCGTGACTACTAACTGACGAGGATATTAATTTGTCACCTTTTCCTTTACTGATCTGCAGAATTTTATTAAAATCGCGTGTTTGGGCGTCATTTGTAGTAATTATCGATTTTAAGTGAAGGTCGGCTTCGACCAGGGCCTTTTTATTATTAAACCACTCAGCTGCGTCAGCTTCGTATTTATTCATACGTGTTCGCAGATCACTACAGGCATTGTTGGGCTCAAACTCAGTTCCAAGCTCGAGAAGGTTACACAGGTTATTCTTTAATGTCATATCGTCAGGTGAGTTGTTACTCGCAACGGCCGTTTTGATCTGGTCCGCGAGTATTCCATTCATTACTTGCAAGTTATCAAACCCCTTTTCGAATAGACCAAGCTTGAGATCATAAGTTTTCATCTCTTGAATCGTGCGCGTCCAGGCAACCTCGTTTCGAACTGTAGATGTCATTGCATTGTTGTATAAATTTGTATATCGCGTTTTGCATCCAGAAATTTGGCCTGCATTCTCGTCAATGCGATTCTTTATTTCTACAGCTTCACTTGTAGCGAGCGAAATGTGTGACTCGAGCTTATGGTTCGTTGATATGATGTGATTCTTGATGACTTCAAGCTCGTTGTTCATATTTGAGGAAGTGTCTGCACGTGAACCCTGATTACTCAATTGGGTAGCTTGGTATGAACCGGTTCTCATACCAAAGAGCTGCTTGTCGTCCTCTCTAACTTCATGTGCGTGGAACTTCGAGTGCTTGAGTAGGGAATCGTACCTTACTTCAATGGAAGTTAGCAGGCACTTCTGATCATTGCTATAGGAGAATGCACGCTCAGGCCATTCCCTGTAAATATCCGTCATGCACGGCAGGTCACCGAATGAATCGTACTTAGGGTGATGGCTGAGGCGTGTGAATAATTTTCCCTTTCTGGTTATCATTGCAGTACGTGATCTATTATTGATCCTTGCTACGTCCTTTTGGAACTGAAGTGAGTCAAATTGTGCGTTGCACGCCCTCCACTTGCACGCCTGGAAAGTTATGCACCCAGTTGTGTCTTCGAAGTCGAAGCGGTATTCAAAAGGGAGCCGACCGATCTGTGATTTATTTCCATCGTGGGTACACTTGTGAACTTCAGCAAGATGCGCGCGTTCCTGTTGCAGATTAGCAGCTTCCGTTCCTCCGTTTTTGTACATAATTCTGGCGGCGTTGTATACTTCGCAGAAGGTATTGCATTCGGGGAGAGCCAATATCCAATTGTTTTCCCCATTTAGGCTCCATGCTTCATTCATGAACGGCAGTAGTGAAGTTATAGATTTGTGCGAGTGTATGGCAATTCGTGCATGAGCAAATTTTGCGAAAGCCATCGCGTCCGACACGTAGTTCAGTTTCATGCTCCTAATTTTGGTCATTGGCGTTAAGAAGTCATTGCAGGCCATGTCATTGAAGGTGACAGCATCAGGCCTGATACGGCACCTCTCGACTGCAGATACTAATCTGCCAAATTCAATTGGCTTTAGACAGAAATATAGAATGTCATCCATAGTGGAGAAGCTGTTTATCATTGGGTCAGCATCAGGTTTCATGACATTTGGTTTGGAATAATCAGAGGCGTTGTTACCAGGCGTAGCCATCTGGAATTCCTGCAGTTTGGCGACTCTCGTAAGGTCAATCGCCCAGCCAGCGACACCATACCAGTTGTATACCGGGGAGTATTTGAGCATAGATCGGTCCACTTTTTGCCTCATTAGGGCTGTACTTGGTCGCTCAAAGCGTATCGTCTCCTTGTCATTTCTTATATTCGTGTTACCATTATAAGTATTATTCTCAGTGGGGACATCCGTGTATGGGAAGGATGCCGATTTGTATATTTTAGACGTTGGGTCCCCCTTGGGCTCCATAAGGTCAGGTTCACTGGGTCTTATATGTTCATTACTATTAATATTAGGGTCCTTGGCGGGGTTTTTTGTGGAAGTGATCGCATTATTTGAGCCGTACATTTTTAGTTTAGCAAGAAATGGATTAATATTTTCCAGTTCCGCCATAGAGTGTGGTTTAATTATCCCCTTCATACTGGATTCCATTTTCATCTTGACAAGAAATGGGTTGCTGATTTCACTGGGATCCCTACTCAATGGGGTGGTTTTAATTTTAGTTATCGGGACTTTATTGTGTTCGTTAGTTGTCCTAGTGTGCGATGGATTAATGTCCCATGCGTTATTTGTTATGGTAGTTGATGAGCTATTGCTATACCTATTGATTACGTATTTGGGAGTCGGGTCAACGTTGTATATATCGGTAATACTTTTGGGCAGCGGGTCCTCGTGGTTCACATCGGTTGTCGTTATACAAGACGGGTCATCGTTATGCGGGTTAATCTTATGTTCACATGTAATATGATTATGGATCGGGTCATTGCTATAGATGTTGGTTTTAGACACAAGTGACGGGTCCTCGCTATCAATGGTGTTTACGATGTTTTTAGAGTCTTCAATAGGAGTTGATTTACTGTCATAAAATGGTAGATACGTATTGGAGCGTGCACTGTTGTTATCATAGAGTCCCAAATGGGGTGATTCATATTTGGTACTAGCATGATTGCCGTGAACTGTACTATGTGCAGCAAGCGTTATATTTTGGTAACCCAAATCCCTTATTGTTAGATTTCTTGGCCTGCTGGGTTTATCCTGATGGTGTCGTGGAGCCAATGCTCTAACACCACGATGGTCACGTGGTGAGTAGTAATCCCTTTGGTCTCGTCTCGGTGATAATGGTCTTTTGGGCGACGAACTTCGCTTGGGAGATCTAAGATGGTGTCTAAGGTGTTCTTCTCGCTCGAAGTTGCGAGTATCGTGGTCATTATGATCATCCTCGTATGTGTGCTCATAGCTATACTCTTCAGATCTTTCAGCTGAGTAATCACGTCTGCGCCTGCTGCGATCCCTCGGCTGCTGCGAAGACAGACCCCCGCTTTGGCGTTTGTCACGGTGACCATGACCCCGACGACTGTCACGGTGGCCAGAGTGACTAGAACCAGTCTTTCTGTAGCTCATTGAAACTACCCGATATGTGACTAAAATAAAACAGCTTTATGTATTGGTCAGGTTGTCCTTGGACGGTGAGTCGTAGTCTATAATAATGGTACATTACGAAACCGTATTGACATGACAAATAGCGCTTAAATTGGCTACCTGTTAGATAGTGTTCACGACTGTGACAGAAAGAAAGTACACTCTGCTGCATGGGACACTCGTAAGGGTAGCTTGCGGTAGGCTTATGCATGTGCCTAGGGGTAATAACATTGGAAGGTGTATGGTCCGCGGTTAGATTCGTTAGATCAGTACGGATATGAAGATGGTAAGGTAGGTTAGGTGTGTATTTCGTGGCGAACTGGAACTGTTTCTTGCTGATTCGTGTGCATCGATGGCAGCTGTCCGTGATGGGCTCTTTTGATGTTGAGGATGTTTGGCTGGTGGCTGGTGGAACCATCCGTGATTGGTGGCTCCGTGATCAGTGCTACAGTAATGAAGTCGGACATTCTGTTATAGCATATCCGTTGTTACAAATTATAGGGTGATGATTGTTATAGAGCATCTGTAAGTTTCAGTAAGTTCAATGTGAATGACACGTACAGTTCGGTCGCTTTATCTTGCGCACCGTAGAATATGGGGAAAAGTTTTATTGCAGTGACAGAAGATTGGCGGTTTGGTCATGCATACGGTTTAGTACTTTATAGGATACGTCTCCTTTGGAAAACCCGGGGAGGGGAAGAAAAAAAGTCAAAATTTGGTCAAATTCGTTTTCTCTGGTTCACTAAGTCTTATGTGAACTTAATTGCCCAGGATTGCCTGCGAACGAGTTGTAACGGATCCGAATTGCCTTGATTGTTTTGCTCATGAGGCGAAGCATAGCGAGGCAATATATAGTGCGGCGAGCTATGGTGATACCCGATAAGGCGTGACCAAGCTAACGCGGCCGGATTCGCCGGCGGAATCAACTACTGATGCACACAGAGCAGCCACCTCTGCATGCACATTACGTAATCATACGGTTCCTGCTTATAGTCATTTTTCCCATTGTTGCCGTGGGCTGTGCAGTTGAGGTTGCTATGACGTGCTACTTAATGTTATTTGTTTATTCACGAGAATATTGTGGTACATATATATTGTGGTCATGGAATGGTGGTCATATTTAACTACAGTATACGGCTTGGTGTCTTGTTGATTCATAGCATGTAGAGTGAGATTCTTCGTTATTGTTGCTGATTTGTTCACTGGGGAACCTGTAGTAGGATATGTAGATACGGAGGTATGGAGATTTTACACGGAGGTATTACGGAGGATTTTACACGGAGGTATTACAATTTTTTATTAACTTGGTGATTCGGCAAGGTGGTACGTAGCTGGCATATGCCGAGGGTGGTACCTGTTTGGACTGTGTTGGTTTGGTTCTACCTTAATTATGGTTAATTCTATTATACCTTGTACTGACCATAAGCTTTGAGCTATACATCTTCCATCAAAGTTCCAGCATAGATTAAGTGGATGTACCACTTAGGCAAACGCATGGTTAGTTCCTACTGGTAGATGACATTGGAGAGCCCAGTAGGGCCCTATTCTAGCGGGGTTGCGCTTCAGATCGGCACACCTTTGTCAGCAATGTAGTGCCGGCAGTAGTATAAAACATCATTTTTCTCTACGGTTTCTCTCTTGGAGGGTAATCGAGGAAAAAAGACGAAAAAAAGAAAACGTGTGACTCGAGACCCAACTAAAACGCAACTTGGTACGTGCTTGGTAACTTTAGAGGAACTTAGGTGTATTTCATAGCTATGCTCTTTGCATGCGATTTTTAAACAATTGTTATTTTAACTCCCTTACGGAAACGCGTTCGCTGAGCGAACGATGACTATTGTAACGGCTATAACTTTTGACATAGTAGAGGTAA
>SCLE01025803.1:0-18878 GCA_004367955.1 Bathochordaeus stygius | reverse complement strand
ATACAAACCATACATACTGACCGGTGATACGTACTGTGTCAGCACTACTTTTTATCCCGACATTTACATTTCAGCATTGCCGTCTTCGCCCAAGTTACTAAATCGTAACTGCATGCCGACTGATATATCCGATTGTAAATTTTCGGCGTCGTTTTCGTTTTTTGCCCCGATAGCTACGATCATGTGCCATATTCGTAATATTATTCTCGTCCGTTTAAGGTTGTTCGTAAGGTTTTTCGCGAATAAGGACGGATTGGTATTAATTTGAGCTCTCGCTTCGTTTTGTTCATGCGTTGTGTTCCATTCAAGAAAGCACCTGATGATTGTTCGAACAACATTTATATCGAATATGGCATATGAATTAATATTTTGGTCCCACCACGAAATGAAGTTATCCGGGCTTACCATTAGCTCAGTATTTGTGACGTTTATTTTCTTTATGTCGCTCAGCATTTTTGCTACACAATTCATGGTTATATCTGAATTTTTAATTTTGAATTTTTAAGAATATATCTACCGAGTCATGGTGACAATAAGTGCATCCGTGATTTACTAAGTGTACTGTAGCATAACAGGTAGGATGTAGTTTTTCAGAAGATCTGGTAATAGTCTGGATCAAGTAAATTATTTTCAATGATTAGTTTTAAGGTGTTGCCGAATTCTTCAGCATAGCAGATGTAATTTTCGTTGCTGAATTTAAGGGCCAGAATCTTGATTTCAAATATAAAGGCATGGTGAAATTTGAAGAGATTGTGCGTTTTTAAAATATATCCAGTGCATAGGATATTGCTGTTGTTCCGAATGTAATGTGTGCATATTAATTCAGCTTGCGAGCGGTATGTAACTAGATAATCTATGTCATATAGGCAGTTTTCTAATTTTGTACCGAGTACGATGACCAATGCTTGTATTCGTTTGTTTATTTCATTATCTTGAAATTTGTAAATTGGTTTTTTAAAAACTAGATCAATTATCTTATAGAACTTTTCGCATGTCATTTGATTATATTCATCAGTGTATGTCGTTTCGTAACGGTGTTGTCTCGATGCATGCGACAGAATTACAGAAATGTTTTTGTAGATGCGCAGCATAGAAGTGGGGCACGACATTTGTCCACATTGCAGGTATACGTTTATTAGCATTCTTAATTGTATATAAATATTTTTCATTATTTATTACTTATTGGATACGTGTGTACATTTGCTACTTTTTCTAGTTCAGATTCAACGAGTAACATGTGCATAAGGTGCATATGGTAAATTTAATTACATATCAGTGGTTACAGTTGACTGGCGCATTTAAGATATAAGTGAGTATATGTTATGTGCATATTTATTTTCTCATTTCTTCATTCCTTCATTCTCCCTTCTTTTTCGAGATCAGAAAAGTTCCGGATTAATTTGCGGAACATTTCATTGCAATTGTTTTCGATTTTGGGCTCCAATGAAGTTACACTTCTGATAAACTTGTTTATAAGACTGTTTGACTTGGAATCTTGCTGGGTTGAGTCGGTGTTTACCAGTAGCCCGTACGCAGTGGTGGTGACCCTCTCCATCATTTTGAGGGTGTATAACATGAATTTTAACATGTTGGCATCTGGCGTCTCTTCAGCATCGAAATTAATTTCTTGGTTAATAATAGCTTTAGCGTTTTTGGGATATTCCTCGACAGCTAGCGAATCGAACGAAGGTAAGAGCGTCATGGCATGAAGAAGTTTCTTAAAGTCCTTACTGTAGTTGGACTTGGAAATCCGTTTGAATGATTCAGTGTCGAAAAGTGTAGTTTCGACTTCAGGTATAAATGAGCACTCAAGCTGCGTGACGTTATTTTCTATGGAGATGATTGATGAGTCGAGATCCCTGTCATGCTCCGGAAATTGAATTGCAATATTCGGTACCGATTTTGACTTAATTACACAATTTTTATTTTTCTTGTGCTCAGCAGAATTATTTGGGGTTTCGTCTCTAAGTCTTTTTCTTCCCTTGTTAAGACGCGTTGGTGTGCTGAAGTCGATTAGTTCCTTGAGACAACAGGTGTTGAGCAGAATATCAGATTTGTCCACAGATGTGCATGCCTTGTCGTCGAATTTGAAATTGCCTTTTAGAACGTTTTTAAGATCTGATTCAGCCTTTTTACCTATCTTCATAACTTGATTGTCGCTAGAGTTTCTAGGGTCATCCGCAAAATAACTTTTTATATGGTTTTTATAGTTTAAGTTACATGCGTTGATAAGACACTCTTTGCTATAGAGTTTCTTCATTTCAATGTAGTAGCCCATTTTGGCTACTAGATTGCCCAGGATTACACTGCTAGAGTATTCAGTGGCGTTCTCCCATGCGCAATAATCCCTTTCCAGCTGATCAGTTGAAGGATTAGCGGCACTTTGATTGTGTATCTTTTGGATCGTGGACTTTTTGCAGTTTTTAGCTTCGTCGATGATAGCTTTGCCTTCCTTGCTGAGCATCCTGACATCTTCTTGAGTTATGATGACACTCATTAATCTCAGTAGCTCTTGATCATGTAATGATTCAAGTTTAACCTCCTGATTGTTGAACGTAATTGTGCCTATAAATTTACGGGCAGCATAGGATGCCAGAATTTCAACTGGAAGTAACCACATTAGGTTAGGTAGGTCTGTGATTTTTCGCCATCGTTTGAACTCTGAAGAATCTACGTCTTTAAAGCTTATCTCGTTTTCGGTACCATTTGCTTTGCGATTGATTACTGCCAATAGATTGCCACAATTCGTAGAGCAGTTTAGAGACGTGTATTCTAAAAATAAAGACTTAATATTATTGTAGATCTTTTAATCTTTTGTTATAGTGGCGCAGTTGGTTCCATATCGCAAATTTAATGGTTTAATTTTTGCTTTTGAGGCGAAAATTGGGATATTCGGAAGTGAGGTTTCCCTGTAGCACACTGTTTCCTGCTGTAAGCAGGGTCCTCTGAGTATAGAAAAAATTTTTAATTATTGTTTTATTTTTAACCTTTGAAACGAAATTTGGGATATTAGGAAATGAGGTTTCCCTGTAGCACACTGTTACCTGTTGTAACCAGTTTCACCTGAGTGTATTATATGGATTGGTGAAGAAGCAAAAATAACGTTTTGAATTATTGTTTTATTTTTAATTTTTGAAGCGAAATTTGGGATATTCGGAAATGAAGTTTCCCTGTAGCACACTGTTACCTGCTGTAACCAGCTTCCTCTGGGTAGATTACATGGATTAGCGAAGAGGAGAAAGATACAAAAGAATTTTTTACGAAATTTTTGAAATGTTAAGAGGGGGGGTTCCCTGTAATACAAGTCTTTCCCTCTGTAATGCGTAAATCGGTTTAGTACGGATGGCGTCTGAGTTAACTATTAGATCTCGTTTTTGACGACCGTGCCTGAGGAGGGCTGAAAGTATGCGGAAATGGGGACTCCCTGTAGTACACGGTTTCCCCGCAGTAAACAGTTGCGTCTAAGTTAGCTGTTGGAAATATTTTGTGACGGGGAAATTTTGATATTCGGTAATTATGGGTCCCTGTGGTGCACGTGTTCCCCGTTGTAAATTAGGCAATGCGATTTAAATTTATGTTTGACCAAGTTTAGATTAGCTTAAGAAATACCCCTTATACCCTTATTAGTATTATCGTGAGATGCAAATGGTTGCCTACGAGTGTTGAATTTGAATTTCGGAGCATTGACTCGTAATTATTATTGTGACGCGTCGTTATGCGTTACGGTGATAACGTGTCGAATTATTAACCTCGCACATAATAGACAGAGAACGGCTGCGTATGATTAACTCGCGTAATTTTTATATTAAGGTTTTGAGAGAATGGCGCTAATTTCTTGGTTGGCGGTTGGTGATGGATGCCAACGCGAATTTGTGTTTTTACCGTGTTACGATATCTCAGGTAGGTGCTCTAGCATTTAATGTGAGACTGGTTTTGTATTAAGGCTGTTGCGATCAGACGTTGGCTGTGGATTATTATGCTGGTACGCGTTTGCCCATCCTGTTTTGGCCCGTTTTTGCATACGCAGGTAATACCGTTATGTTATTTACATTTGAACCCTTTAGACTTTTAATTCTAGTTTTAGTTTGACACCCTAGGTTTCTTTATTAGGGATTTGAACTCGATTTTATATGGTAAAGCAAAATAGGCAAAATCCATAAATGTAAGGGTGACCCGAATTTTTTGTTGTTTGACACCCTAAATTTATTTATTAAGGATTTGAGCTCAGCTTTGTATGGTATAGTAATAGGCAAAATCCATAAGCGTGAGGGTGAACCGGGCGTGTCTGTTGGTTTGGACAGTTAATATGTTTAAGTTAGACATTTCTGTTATAGGGCCTTAATGGCATTTTGGGGATGGGTCCAGTTTTCGATGGATATTTCGGGTTTGCTGAAGATCTTTCCTGGTTGGTTCCATAGTGGGTATAGTATAGTTTGGGTTCTTAATTGAGGATAATTTGAGGGCAGATATAATGGGGCTTCCAAATTGTTTTTAGTTTTGAGTTGTTTAATTTAATTTTTTAATTTTTAATTTTCCCTAGCAGTTAGTCTTATGTGCTTTTAGATTTTGGAGTTTTCAGTTGGCGAGAGGTACTATGGCTCATTATTTGGTGCGATTATGGCCGATGGAATAAAGAGAACGAACATGTTGATGTATTACAGGTAGATGCCATATTCCATATGAATTTGGTTTATTATTTAGGTGATTTTGCGACCTGGTGTTGGCTTCTACACCTAATTTTGCTGTGAGGTGATGCTGTCGGTGCAATTTATTGGAATCTATGTGATGGATGTTAGACAAGGTTTCCGTGGGCACTGAAGGCTAAGGTACTTGGTACTATGTTCTTACGGCGTTTTGCTGAAGGGTCAGTTTTGATTTAAACGTTTTTAGCTTGGTGGGAAGGGAACGGATTGCCAACTTGCTTACGTTAGGGTTATTTACGGTGTGTTGAGGTGCTCTACCGGTTTTATAGGTTGAATTGTTTTGGGGGGTTTTAGATATATTTTTCCGTTTTTCATGAGTTTTTGGTGGTAGCTGGCATTATTTATTGAAGATGTTTGTTTTAGGATCGTTATGATGGGCATGTCAATTTGGTTAAGTTTATCCTGGTTAGGGGCCAGACGATTCCCAACTGTGGTGAGCACGTCGATTTGCTTCAATTATCCTATTTAAGGGCGATGATTTCCTATAGGGTAAGTTTTATATTGTTTAGTTTCCATATCTTAGCTCATTTTGTTATGGGGTCTTGATGGTAATTTGGATTTTGATCTAGGACACCAGGTTTTGGGTTTGGTTAGATTTGTGATTGAGTTTTGCTATTACGTTTGGACCTAATTTCTTAATTGTTTTTCCCTAGTTGGTTTTTCCTACAGTTTGGCACATTAACTTGTTGTTATTGGATTCTGATACTATTTGGGGTGGATTTAAGGTGGTATTCGGGGTTTAGCTTTGTTCGGGGGTTGCTTAGGCTTGTGGGGAGTTCCGATATAATTTTGATTACCGGCTCCGTCCTAGCTCGCATATTAACGCCTTTCATGTTTTCAGTGTTATTCGCGAAGCTCGATTCTCAGTATATAATGGTGCAGGCTGATCCGAGTTGTTCATAAGTTTTAACTGAGATTTATATCAGTTTGTTTAGGTCTTAAATAATAAGAGATTTTTCTTTTTGGACATGGATCGAGAATCATTATAGGGACCCCCGCTTACCGGATCAGCAGCCAGGGTCGCATAATGATTACGTTTATGTTTTTGTTATTTATTATGTTTTTAGCTTGTCTTGTTGGTCTATACGTTCCTGTTGAATTTAACTGAGAAGTAGCGAATCCCCTATATTTCGAAATGGGAGGAAAGTCAGGTAGTTTGATAACATCGGATAGTCAGCAGATGTTAATCAATTTACTTAGCCGTTGGTGGTGGCATAGTTATTGAACTCATTGGTCAGCTGTTGTCAGGCCTGACAAACGCCCCTGATAGTAAGGTGGCCTCAGGTAATTTATTCAGTTTTACTGTTGTTTTAACTATTTTTAGCATTAATGCTTGTGATAATGCTACTCCTGGCTTCAATTATCAGCGTTTGTTGGAAGTATAGATCAACGTTACCTTGCCTACGCGCCAGAGCCCTACGATCCCACCGAGGGCGATTGAGTATAATCTCCTCCGAGCAAATTACAACTCTTTGACTGTAGCTAGTATATTTTAAAAAAAATTTTAATTTTAGTTAATTGTTAGTTAACTTGATTTGATTCTAGAATTGTGAATGTGGACATTCTGGGCAATTAGTGACTGTACTAATTGTGCGATGGTACATTTCCCTCGATTGATCAATTTGTGTAAACCGAATGGTGTAAACCGGTTATAAATCGATTATTCAAACCGGGTAATGCTAACTTTTGGTTATATCTAGTTGATCTCTGTTTAAGCAGTGTTAGTCGGGATGGATTATTGGCCGAAATGAATGGATGCTGACTGCTGACGATTATCGTTTTTAAGAGTGCCCTGCTAAAGGTGTTTTGAGAGGTTGTACTATTTTGTGCTTTTTTATAATTTTTGTTTATTGATTCTAGTGCTATTGGAGGGTTTTACGATATACTTTCTGCTGAACGATATACTTTCTGCTGAACTGCTCAGCTGATGTCTATCCCTGGCAATATAATTATGCTATAGTATCGAATGGTAATGCTATTTAATAATTTGGTAACTTTTAAGTTTTATTTGTCGATATGGTCTAACGTATATTTTAAGTAGATTTGCGGGCAGACTTTGACGTTGGTTGTTTGGGTAGTTAGTTCATTTTGGTGTTTGGGGTTGCTGTTTGATGGTGCCGATTTCTAAACTGGTGCTGATTCCTGGACTGCAGTGCCATAGTTCAAAAGGTTGCGTTATTTACCCAGTTTTATTTTAGTTTTATATTATGTTATATTATATTAATTGTATTTTAGGTTCCGATGGGGACTGAGTTTGGTTTGTTGACTACTGACCAGGGCAAGATCGAAATTTGACATTTGTTCTTTTGGTAATTAGTTTTTAAAACGTGCTGACTGCGGATTAAACTTTTTTAGTTCCGTGATGATGTTTGGTGGGGCTTGCTGTTTGCTGCTTAATGGCACCGACTTCTAAATTAGTGCTGATTTCTGGACTGCAGTGCCATATTAAAGATTTTAAATTAAAAAGGTTTCATTATTCATTAGATTTTATTTCAATTTTAACTTTAATATGGTGGTGCATATCATATTATTTTCAGTTTCGATTGTCCTTTGACTGACCAAAGCGAGGCCGAACTCTAGTGTTATTGGACAGTACGATCCTGCAGCCGAACCTGCAGAACATGTGATGCTATATTGTACGCGAATATATATATTTTGTTAAACTTTTGTTAAACCTTTTGTTTTGAGTTCAATGTGCTTCCTGCTTTTTACTGGCTTTGTGTATAATATGCCCTGTGCCAAACGGGGATTTTGTTTACCAGGAAATCGGTTTGACCTTTGTTCATGGGTTGCAATTTGCTGTCTGTCAGGCGTTGGTTACAGTTTGCCGCATGGGCGAAATTTGCCCTATTTGATACTGCAATTGTAATGATTTCGGGTTAGTGTTGTATTAACTTAGATATCCCATATGTCCCGCTATAGCAGGTAATGAAGTACCGTGTTCCATCTGCGAGTGATTTGATAAAGTGATTACTTTCGGAATGGAAATGCTGCTATAGGGTCTCAGATATGAACTGAGGATTAGGGAGAGTTAGATCTTGACGTATACTGACTGTAGATACCACCAGCCTAGTCCCTTCAATCTAGGCTGGCGTTATTGTGGGATAGTCTATATGTGAGGCGCTAACGTTTTGGTGGATTATCTAAGTTAATATGAGCGAAATCATTGGCTCTAACTAATACTAGGTGTTTTTCCAATTTGGTCTGTTCGGGGTAATGTTGTCACAGCTAAGGATTCCTATTAGCCCCGCTATGGTAGTAATGAAGTACCGTGTTCATTTCGCAAGTCATTTGTACATTATGGCTTACAAAACTGGAATTCTGTCATAGGGTCTCAATAATTCAACCTTGTTGAGGATTAGGGGGAGTTAATGCCTGAAGCATTATGCTTGATGTATTATCACCTTTGTCGCTTCAATCAAAGGTGATGCTGCATATTTGGAGTTACTGAATCAGGTGTTAACGATTGAATGGAAGATCTTAGCTGTGACGAGCGAGCAGGCCAAATAAAACCCATTTATTAGTTATTGTAATTGTTAGTATCTCAAAACATGACTATCAATTGTTTGTATTGGAGCTACAGGCACCCCAGTGCTACTTGCAGTAATTGACAGTTGGTCCTATCTGGCCCATGTGACTCAGATGAGAGTTAGGCCACTGCCTATGATGAGGTTGGTTGTTAATACATTAAGAGTTTTGGTAGGGCTTAAATAGAGAACTTTTCCTTTTTGGCAAGAGCGCTAATCAGAAAAAATCAGATGAAAACCAGGGCATTAGACTTGATGACATATAGACATCACTTTGGTGGTGGTTTATTACCACCAAAGGTATTGCTCTTGTCAGATTGCTCTTGTATGATTGTTCTGTCAGATTGCTCTGTCAGATTGCTCTTGTCAGATTGAAGCTACGTGAAATGACTATTTTTGGTCATTGACTATTTTTGTTCATAGACTTTGATTTTGGTATTATCTTATCGTTGGTTGGGCCCTACTTAATCGGTTTACAGATTTTTATTTGGTGATATGGTTTGATAAAATGTTTGTCACGGGTTTTGCGACAAAATGGGCAGTACACTTTTAGAATTTTGATAGGGTTTATTTGGTATACAGATTTTTAATTGGTGATATGGTTTGGTTAAATTTTTGTTACGAGTTTTGCGTCAACATGGACGATAGTTTTCCAGGTTATATACTTAGAGTTTTTGGTGTCGTTTTTCGGGTGTTTTTTGGGGTTGTTTCGTTAACCCTAATTAGTCTTTTACTCTTTTATGCTTAATTAGCTTTTTAGGGCCAGTTATCTCATCGAGGCGAATTCAATTGCCTGCTTTGCGAACGACCGTCCTGCATTTGCGATTTGCATTTTTGGTTTTCAAAGTATTATGTATTTACTTGAAAGGGTTAAGTGCTGGTGTCAATAAATAATAGCTAGCATTAACCCTGTCAAGCTTTTGTGGTACCACGTTAAATGGATATGCTAGAACTGAATTGGCAATGATGATCATGATTGGACCTGAGATTTGATCTATTTGCATCGATTGGTTTGGTCAACTTTGGCCAGATGATTGTTTTTGTCCCTGTGTTATTTGAGAGTTTTTGCATACGACTAGTTTTTGCATACAACTAGGGCCTACGTTTTGATTTTGTTTTATAGATTTAGTTACTATTTCGTTTCTTAAAGGTTCTAGTGATTATCTGGCCGATTTGGCCAGATTATTGATTGTATTATCAATGCTGGTGATCCACTCGACGCGACTGAAGGTAATTTTTTCAGTATTTTTAAGTCAGGAATGTGGCTACCCTATATCCATAGATTTGGTCAATATTGTTATTTTCTACGGTATCAGCTCTACTTGCATGGAAAGTTCTAGCACATATCTTAGACATTATGGAGTTGATCTCCGATAATTTTTTGACACCGTGGAAGGTGCGAATATATGACAGGGGCGTAAAGTTGTCATTATGAATTGTCACCTCGCTTAACTTGAATTTGATTTTGAGATTATTTTCAGTGCTTAGGCATCTACAACAGTCGGTCTTACCCGCTCTGTGAGGACATTTGTTACTATAATGGTGTCGAACTCTCTGATTAAAATCTTTGTTGAAAATTAAATGTCTGATATTATATGGTAGTGTATTGAAACATTTCGTACCGTTAAAGGGAAATAATCTAAGATTGGCCGGTTTATGTCTGGGTGCCCTTATAATCGGGGCATCTAGTATATATCTTGGATCGTTGTGATATGTTAGATATTTTCTCTGACTTCCACGGAAAAATAGGCTATCTGTAATTGCATTTTTGATGGATTCAGGTTCAGAATTAGTTATAATTTTGTTCATAAATAATAGGATTGTCCTTTCATGCAGGTTCTTAGGGTCTGGCCAATTAACTGCATTAAGAATATTATCATATGATATGGCTTTGGTAGGGTCAGAGTTGTTAATACCAAATATGTCGGTTACGATTTGAGTAATCTGTTTTGAGAATTTGTTGTAAGTAGTATCGTCCATTATGGGCAAAAGTTCAAGACAATAATTAAGATTACCGTAAATTAACGCCCTGGCTAATTTGATTAGATCTTTGCCGTCACCCGCATATTTGATATTACTTATTTTGGCGCGATGTTCATATATTCTGTTTCTAATGTAGTTAATTTGGTTTGTGAAATCTAGGTTTCCATTGAACCTAACGCCCAGATGCCGGTTATTAAATTTGTGTGCGATATGGACCCCATTTTCTAATACGAGATCAGGAGCTGTGTTCTTACCTAGAATAACAAACGACGTTTTGGGGTAAGAAACATCGATGCCTCTGGCATCGGTCCATTCTACCAGTTCTTTTAGCATAGTCTCGGCAGCGGCTCTTGCCTCAGTGATGGTGTTGCGGCTAATCACTGCGACAAGATCATCTGCAAAAGAGAAGATTTTATCGTGATCTCTAAATTCGACGGGAATGATAGATTCGACCCCTGCAATCATGAGCGCAAATATAAGGGGAGACAGAGAACCACCTTGTGGTACTCCATTTGCTGGCAGTTTGAATGGGTCACTAGCTTCGCCTTTTTCGATCACAACGCCCTCGCGATTATCAAGCCATGATTCGAAGTATAAGTATAAGTTGGGTGATAGAATTTTCTTTAGTCTAGTTTTAATTAATTCGTGGGGAATCGTCCCGAAGGCGTTAGTGCAATCGATAAAAACCAGTATGGTGACCATGCAGCCTGGTTTTGAGGTAATATTAGTGAGCATGTCAATGATTGCAGTTGAACATGAATGGTTAGCCCGAAAGCCATGCTGTGTGGGAGGTATTAGCTTCATAAGGTGTGCAAACGTTTGGAAATTAGAACTTAGGTGTTTGCCCCTCAGCACTGCTGTGGCACGAGATACAGCGAGGACTCTATTTGCTTCAATAGATTTTGGATTTTTGGCGTTTAACTTGGGAATTACCACTAGTTTGCTAGTGCTATCGTATGATGGAAATGCACCAAGTTTAACATCGAATTCTATCATTTTTTGAAGGTAAAATAGGGTCGATCTGGGCCAGCTGCTAAGCGTTTCCCTGTTTAAAAGAGAGTTGAGCCCTTTAGTTTTGTGCTTCAAGCTACGGATTAGTTTATACAGGGAGGTTGCTTTTGATTTGCCCTCGAATGCTAAATAAAGTTTATCGTCCGAAAATTTATCTTCATTTTTAAGTTCATCCCAAAAGTCCTTGTCCTTATGTTTTCCTACAGTAGATATTGATGAATTTTGAAGTTTTAGAAAGTAATTTTTGTATTCCTCTGCAGTGAAGTTTCCCCTTATAGTTGCCTCAACTTTATCCTTGGGATTAAAATCACGGTTGATTTTGAATATATCATTCGGGCCGAGTTCATCAAAAGTAGATTTCTTACTCTGGAAATAACGTCGGTCTTGTTGCGACATTTTCTTTAGTTGCTTTTTCAGGAGGTTGAATTCGTCTCTCTGCTTTATAGTAATGTTATTTGATTTTCTGAAAATGTCCTTAAGATTTTTAACCGTTTTTGCAATTTCACGCGTCTCATTAGATAAGTAGGTATTATAATGTTTTTTATTTATAGAAATAGTGGAAGTTGGCATAATTTCAGACATGGCTGATTCAAGAGTTTCATTCAACAATTTTGAGAATGGAACGGTATTATTTGGAAATTCGTTCTTCCAGTCGGTATCTTTGCATTTAAGAACTTCATTTTCGGCCTCTTCCATTAGTTTATGCAGCTCAGGGGCTGCTTTGGCAAGTGCAGCTATACCAGCATCATGAATCTCCTCTGGGGTGCATTTTTTATTGGACGTGATCGTGGTTGACGTGTTATTCTGAAATATATTGATTTTAAAGTCAGTGGTTAGAATAGCATGTCCGTCATTGTTACAGAAACATGCACCATCATAGATGTCCCTTGTGTAATTTTCCGTGAAGTTTTTAATTAGAAAGATATCTATGTTAGATTCCCTAGCATCATTAATTTTCGATTTTTTATTTGGTTTGTTTGTGCTAGAGAATTTGTGGTCACTATACGCATAGAATAAGCTTCTTAGTTTCCTACAAAATTCTTTGTTATCTTGACTACGAGGTTTTTTATATTCAGCGTTTATGTCACCACATAGCACTGAGGGAACTTTTAGCTGTAGTTCTGCAATTCTTTTGAATTGATCAAAGTAAAACTCATGGAATTGATTTATGTTTAGAATACCTAACGATCTGGTTTTAGGGGAGTCATAGTGAGATCTATAAAACGTAGAAATGTTTATTGGTTCAGAATTGTCATTGTTTGCGTTTTTGATCGAGATACTAATAAATGGGGCTTTGCAGTATTGTTTTTTAACCGTAAGACCACAGTCATTTCTGACTAGAATGGCTGCTAGAATAGTAGGTCTGTCATGAATTATTAATGTTTCATGTGTATATGCATCGTAGTTTTTGGGCAGAATGAGTTTTTTGGTAAGAAGATCCGGATTGATACTAAGTTCCTGTATGCAAATGACGTGTGCATGCATAAAATTGTCAAGTAACGATGGCAATTGATGCCTAGGTTTGTTTAAATTGACTGATATAACTAGTAAATTTGAGATACTATTCGTGTTGCATTTGCTGTTTTTAACATTTTTATATTTTTCTTTTATTAGATTGTCCCTTTTTTGCGTCTGTTTTTCATCCAAGCTGGACTGTAAGCTGTTACCAAGTGCTACCGAGTCCGTAAAGTCCCTATGCCTATTGCTTAAAAATATGGGGTTTTTCGGTGGGATTATGTAGTCCCTTTCTGGAGATCCATTAATTGGACTGTTGATAATATTAGTAGATATGTTTTGAGAGTCATCACTTACATTTGTATCTAATTCAGGTTGCATTATGTTAGTTGTCCTGCTTGGGCTTGTCTGTGGTCTCGATCGTGGCACCTCCATCAGGTTTATTCCCTGAGACGACGTTGGAACTTTGGCTGCTTTGTAGTTCAGCAGCGGTCTTAAAGGCGGTTCAATTTGATTACTAGGTTTACATAAAATATTTGTGGGCGAAACAGTTTGGTTTTTCAGGTCGTTAGTGGGGCTTACATTCGTGAGGATGTTATGGAACCCTTCATTCGATGTGATACTTCTGGTAATAGCACTAAGTTGATCACTAATTCCTTGTTCATTGGCCTGGTGTAAGTTTAAGGGTTCGATTTGAATGTTCATTGCCATGACTTCCCGCATTAATACATAAATTTCGGCACTACTTGAAAAATTTGGAATTCGTACACCGTTGGACTCTAGTATTTTGATTATTACGCAGAGCATGTTGCTCGTTATTGGCGGCAGAATTATACGATTAAGTTCTTTGGCGTTATTTGCCTCCAAAATTTCGGCAAAATTATTGAAGTCAGTGATGGCGGGTCCAACCTTTTCAAGATTGACAAGAAGTTCAGATACTTCGTTGATTGAAACGTGTGTTGAGTCAAACACAGTTTCATCTTTTTGGTTAAGTGTGGGATTCGATTTTTTGATATTGGCCAAAAATTTCTTTACAGCTAGGATGGTAAGCTCAGGTATAATGAAACATAGAAACTGAAACTCAAGTTTTTCACTTTTGGATCGTATATGTACTAGTTTATTCTGCGAAACTCTAGGCCACCGTATTTTTGCTGCCTTTTTGTATAATAATGCAATTTTCTGTTCTTTTCCGAGGTCGATAGATGTAATATCTAGTGAAGTGCATTCACTTTCGGTTATTTTATCTATTTCCTGAGTTGATACAGACGGTTTCTTATGATATCTCCTATTACTGGTTAGATCATGAAGATTGGCGTTACCAGGACTGTTCATGGGTCTAAGGCGAGTAGATCTCGCTATATTAGCATTAGTTGAGGTTACTGTGGAAGCCTTATCCAATTTCGGTTTACTGACAGGGGATAGATTTCCCTGTGGTGGGGGACTGGGAGGAATAAGACCCCGTGCTGTCGCAGCAGACGTTGGTGTGCTATTACCATGAGTTATCTTATATAAATTGTTTAATGGTGGTTCGTTTTGCTTAAGATCTAAGTTATACAATTTATCCGTTACCTTCTGTTTTTTGCTGATTTCGTCATTTTCGGTTAGGTCCTCATCCATTTCCTCATCAGAATTTCTAATCCTTTTATTGCTACTTAATTGATCATCGTTGTTGGTTTTTGGTTCGCTATCGAATGAGGGGATCCCTGCTGTCTGATTTGGTACCCCCTGGCTTTCCGCTAAATTGGGTTTTAGTTTTGGTTTGACTTTGGTTGGACTTATTACTGGACTTGTGTTACATAGCTGGTTACCTGTTTTGGCATAGTGTTTAAGGGTGTTGGGACGCACGCGTGGAGATGATGACGAGCCTTGCTCGATTTCGTTGAGAATCTTTGCCGCAATATTGGATGGATGTTCTCCGCTGACTTCTTCGGTGATGATGGCTTTGCTGTTATAGGCGTTAATGGTGTCTTTGGAGGGGCATTTATGATCAAGTTTGCTGTTTTGCAGCGAGTGGCGTATTACTGGTATGAAGCTATTGGTTAAAGACTTATTGATAAGATTGTAATAAATGTATATTTGCGAGTACTGTATAGAACTATACTGAACGTGCCACTCGTCAGTTTGTTTTTTATGCCATACAAAGTGATTATTGTGATTAGAATTCAATGTCCCTTTTCCTGTTCCGCTATGTACGTAGCTGCTGAAGTTAGACTGAAATACGTTTTCACTATTTTCAAAGAGTGCTTTCATGTTTTGGTCCGCACAGATGAGAGCTTTGCGCTGGTTGAACCATGCCGCAGCTGCAATTTCATGATCGCTCATTTGTTTTTGTATTGTCTCGACTACATTGACCTTATCGAAATCAGTGGTCACTTCCATTAGTTTGTTAATGTCCTGTTTAAACGCACTGTCATCTGGTACGTTGTTACCAGCCACCACGACTCTGAGTTGGTTTGTAAGAATGTCGCTTTTAACATTCATTTGGTCGAAGCCTTGATCATGTAGTTGTAGTCTTAACTCAAGTGACTTAATCTCTTGTAAGGTTTGAGTCCAAGCTACCTCGCTCTTTGCACCAGTAGCAATAACATTGTTACATAGAGTGTTATATTGGGAATTACAACTATTAATGATGCCCGAATTGCCGTCTATTCTATTTTTTATCTTGACAGCTTCACTGGTCGTATACATAATATGCGAGGTGAGTTTGCTGTCAGCCGCTGTGAGTCGATTATGGATTGATTCGATTTCTTGTCTGAGGTTGAAGACACTACTGTTGTTTGTGAATTTGTCCACAGATGTCTGAGGCATGTTCCGAGCGAATATGCTGGCACCTCCTTTGTCTTCATGGAGGATTTCTGAGTCATTTAGCCTTAAATGTTTCGCAAGTGAATTATATCTTGCCACTATGGACCGATATAGACAGCGTTGATCGTTGTCAAAACTGAAAGCCAGCTCACTATGTTCACGATAGATCTCCGTCATACACGGCAGGTCTGATATGGCGTCATATTTCGGACTATGACTCTGCCGTAAGAAGACCTTACCCTTTCTTGATAGAACTGCTCTTTTGGTGCGGTTGTTGACTCGGGAGATCTCTTTTTGAAATGCAAATGAGTCGAATTGTAAGTTAATTTTACGCCACTTGCACGCCTGGAAGAACACACAGCCGGAAGTGTCCTCGAAGTCGAATCTATACCCATGTGGGATACGACCAATTTCAGAGGCATTCATGGTATCATTGTAGGTACCGTGGTGAAGCGCAATAATACGATCCCTTTCTGTTTGTAGATTGAAGGAGTCAGTGCCCCCTTCTTTGTAAAAGATTCTTGCCCGATTGTACATGTTGCAAAACTCGTTGCCTTCTGGAAGTGCCAGGACCCATTTGCCCATGCCATCGACGCTCCATGCCTCGTTGATAAATGGCAGGAGCGACGTGATAGATTTATGAGTTTTTATGGCTATGCGGCTGTGAGCGAATTTAGCAAATGCCAGCGCATCCGATACGTACTTTAGTTTTATACTAAAGATTCGGGTAGTTGGTTGAATCATTTTATTGTCGGGCAAGTCATTAAATAGAACCGCATTGGGTCGAATGTGGCATTTTTCTAAGGAAGAAATGAGTCGACCAAGAACGATAGGCTTGAGTTGTATATATAAGATGTCATCCAGCGTCGAAAAGCTATCTATCATGGGTTCTGTGTCCGGATTCATGTATTCTGCTTTGGAGTAGCTGCTGGCATTGCCTTTCGGAGTTGCCATTATAACTTCGGGAATTTTGCTGAGCCGCATGATAGGAATTGCCCAACGTGGGTCTGCAAACCAATTGAAAATAGGCTTATATTTTATTACATTTCTTTCATCTGGATTACGCAAGGAGCTGGATCTTGGTCTGGTGGAGGAATTGTCATTAGTTGTTATGTCAGTGGGATTAGTAGGAATAGTGTATTTAGCATCTAGGTTGGCGTTGTTGCCACTATAGGTTAAATTTATGTTTGTTGTATTGATGACATTTTCGCTGGGTTCTATAGTATTTTTGGTATTTTCTGCATTTTTAACATTTTTGATGGTTTTGAGGGGATTTACGACTTTTTTAAACGGATTTACAGCTTCTTTAAACGGATTTACAGCTTTTTTAAACGGATTTACAGCCTTAGGTACCGAGTTTGCATTAGTTATGAGGAGAGATTTTTTGTCGGTAGGTATACTAGCAATTTTTGCAATTTTTGTTATTGTATCAGGACCAACGTAGGTGTTTTTGTCCTTGTGTGCATTTATTTTATTTGACGAGCTGGGTCCCATCGGGGGTTCAGTAGAAATTATGGTGTGAGCATTTTTAACATGGATTACATTGTCAACTGGTTGACTCTGTTTTGATTCAGAATGAACAGATGTAACATGTGATGCGGCTACGTTGTTAGGATTGGCAGGATATATGTTTATAGTTTTTAGCGATGTTGTTGCGCCTTTGGCGGGAGTGGCATGATGGGTGGGTAGATGTGGCTTAATTGATGTTATGTTGGCATTTTTACTTAGATTTTTGTCCGAACTATTTAACAACCTGGGTACTGCTGTATTAGGATGGGATTCAAAGTAGTCATGATACGGTTTTATAATTGCTGTGGTGTCATTCGATGTATTAATGTTGGTGACATAGACGTGAGATGGGATGACATTGCTAATTTTATGACAATTCCGATAACTGTTATTACTTTCTTGTTCATAACCTCTGCTATCCTGTCTTATCCCTTCATTATGTCCTGTTGATTGCTGGCGAGGATTATTACGGCGTGGACTGCTGTGGCGTGGCCGATCTTCGATGAATGGATAACGACTGGAATGTTTTGAGTATGGTTGTCTACCACGAGGGCCCTCCCTCTCAAAATTGCGTTCCTCACCGTCATGGTGATCACGATCATTGTGTTGGCGATACTTGCTGAGATCCCTTGAGTCCCTGTGATCTCGGGGATTTCTGCTGTGATGAGCCTCATTGTGACCACGACTGCGAGAACGTGATTTGTAATGTTGTTCCGTTCGACTGTGGTCACTTCGATGCGTGTCGTATTTACGCGAACCCTGCCGAACGTCTTTTTGATGGGTCAAAGGTTGATCGTACTCATTATTATCGTCGCGCTCATGTCGATCATGCTTGCTTCTGCTGTTGCGAGCATGAGTTTCACGGGAACGGTAGCGATAGCTCATTTTGTTAAAGGAAAACGAAAGCTGAAATGGAGCGTTTAGGGGTATACGCTGAAGATACGGCTAAAATATACATAAAATATCAAGAGAGATACTTGACTTATAGTCAGGTGTTAGCTTGGGCAGTAACATATTGTGAAGCATGTGCTACGAATTTGATGGATGTGATATTGTGTCGTAAGTCAGATCACGGGTTCTGCAGAGTGTGTGTCAGTGTAATATAGAAGTTTATTTTAATGTTGCTGCTTGTGGAGAGTTTCTCTGAGTTTTAACCTCGTTTATATCTATGTATGATGTAATAGATTTGACGCTGAGGTACTTGATTGACTGAGTAAGGTTATTGATGACTTATATTTATGAAATTGCTTGCTGTGTAAGTGAATAAGGATGACTAAGGAAGAAGTGGTATATACCACAGGATGTCTTATGTTTTAGGGGAAGATGTAGCTGTAGATGCTCCGTCGTCATTGCAGAAGACGGCATTGCAGACGATCGGATGTCTTGTAAGTCATGGCATTAATTGCACTTTTGCCTGGTTGCAAGTTATATAATGTGATATGTAGCGTCATGTTATTTATTCGGCAGTTGTAGCCAAAGGCTGTCTTCAGAGAGCTTTAACGTGCCATGCATCATTGGTTTGCCAGAATTTGTAGTCCATTCCGTAGGTACAGTTCTTCAACTGCATTCAAGCACATAGCTATTACCTGTCATATTGTATGTTTTACTGGTATGTGGGAGTTGTGTTTCAGACAAGACTAAAAAAGTGATAGCACTGTGTATTTTATTGAATAAATAATTTAGACAGTAGCTGCACCACCATTTCCAGTTGAAAGCTATTATTCTCTTGAGTATTCTCTAGGGCTAGTCTGGAACGCAGCGCAAAACGCAAAAAGTGAGTTTTTACAAAAAGGTGTGTCTCGTGGCCCAACTAAAACACAACTCCCCAACTAAAACACAACTCCCCAACTAAAACACAACTCCCCAACTAAAACACAACTCCAAC